>WNWU01013599.1:6390456-6406277 GCA_012654045.1 Ptyas mucosa
CCTTCCCTTCCTTTCCTTCCCTTCCCTTTTCCTCCTTTCCTTTCCTTTCCTTTCCTTTCCTTACCTTACCTTACCTTACCTTACCTTACCTTACCTTTCCTTTCCTTTCCTTTCCTTTCCTTTCCTTTCCTTTCCTTTCCTTCCCTTCCCTTCCCTTCCCTTCCCTTCCCTTCCCTTCCCTTCCCTTCCCTTCCTTTCCTTTCTTTTCCTTTCCCCTCCCCTCCTTTTTTTTCCCTTTCCCCCTTTTTAAAATTATTGTCTGCACAATATATTTCACACAACTGTATCTCTTTTATTAATTTCACACTCAGGCCAGAATTTTAAAATACTAAAATGCCATTTTTGATGTAATTACTTCCCTAGTTCTATTTCAGTGTTTCTCTTTTTCCTTCCCTGAAACATTGTTCAGCACAAGGCTCCTCACTCCATTTTTGGGTCTCCCTGAATGTGCTCTTCTTTCCATTTGCTTTTCAAAGCAAAGGAGGAAAAAAAAACAAAAAACTGCCCATCTCCTAATAAGCATCCACTGTGCTATGGCAAAATCACTGCTCAGAGCAGCTAAGGAGGATGAGAAAGATAGTGTCTTGAAGGACAAGAGAAACTCTCAAGAGCTGGGAGGCAGGAAAAAGCAGGAGATTCCACCACTAAGTAACTGTCCCTCTAGCAGCACCAACAAGTTTTACAGTGTTTCTCTAGTGTAGGGATACTAGTTAATTAGATTAGCACCATGCTAACCCCATGTGACTTTAGGTGGGGAAACACCAATGAGATGCTAGTATCATAAGGAATTACAGGTAGTCTTCAATTTATAACAGTTCATTTAGTGACCATTTGAAGTTACAGTGGCACTGAAAAATTGACTTATCATTTTTCATGACCATTTTTCACGATCAGCCTCCCTATGGGTCACATGATCAAAATTCAGATACTTGGCAACTGACTTACATTTATAACAATCGCAATGTCCCCAGGTCATGTGATCACTGCCTAACAAGCAAAGTCAATGGGAACGCACTGATTTACTTAACATATGTGGTGAAAGGGTACAAAACTCACTTAATAAATGTCTCACTTAGCAACAGAAATTTTGGACTACCTGTACAGGGTGGAATCGGATCCATCTCTATTTGGGATCTCCAGGCCTGCTGACAAGTCGTGTTTTTAGTGCTTTTTGGAAAAGCTGCAGGGTAGGGCCTCGGTACACCTCAGGGGGAATGATGTTCCATAAAGAACGGCCATCACCAAGAAGGCTCTTTTTTGGTGGTCCCACCAGAGCACAATCCTTAATCAATGGAACCAGTGATGTGTCCTGCCTTCCCATCCTGGTGGACCAGGGGGATGTAATCGAAGAGTCTTACAAATAACCTTTGATACCGATAGTGGTTCCATGTGTTGTGGTCACTACATCACCCTGTTAAGCCACTAGGTGGCTTATTGAGAGGAACACAGAATTGTGTTTTCTTATACAGGGTTGGAGTTTAGCCTATTGTGCAAACCCGTAACTTGACTTACATTACTTTAATGGGACTATGTAGGACAATTCTATTGCTTCTTCTGAAAGTTCTAACATTGAGAGGAACTGAAAGCATACTGACTACAAACAGGTATTTTTAAGGAAACTGTTTATTTTCTCTTGGGCTAATATGAGAGATATTATCTCTTGAATAGTTTGGGGACATTCACCAATTTGTTCTCCATTCCAAGATGGGGAGGTAAGAAGTACAGCCAAATTCTGAAATAGATACTGGAGTGAAAAGGTTTTAAGATGGCAATTCCTTCTTTGAGGATATAGCTTCTCCAACCTCTAAGTGGAAAACACAATTACCATATTCTTCGGAGTATATGATGCACCGGAGTATAAGACGCACCTACCTTTTTGGGTGAGGAAAAGAAGAAAAAGAAATCTCCCTCTGCCTCTGAGCAATTTTGCCTCTTTACAGCAAACAGCTGCTTTACTTTCACTTTCGTTTTTAGCATAGCTTGATTAGCACAAGGGGGAAAAAAAATCTGCTCCAGCAATTTACCTTTTTGTAGCAAGCAGCAGAGCCCTGTGCAAAACAGCTGAGAGCAAATCAGTTGAGAGTCAGAAGGCCGATCCAATCAACTTTTGCTAATTAAGCTGTGCTGAAGCTGAAAAGAATTGTTTTTTCTTGCTGTTTGTTTACAAAGAAGTAACTGCTGCGAAGCACAGGCCAAAGGGTGGGGGCCAGTGGGTGGGCAAGGCTACATTAGGTGTATAAGACGCACCTAAATTTTAGGGGGGGAAAAGGTGCATCTTATACTCCGAAAAATAAGGTAATCGTCTGGTTCTTGGAGCACCTGTCCATATTTTACATTTCTTCCTGCAATTACATTTGCCTCCTGATTATAGAATGTAGAACTGCAGTATATGCATTCCAACTATATTCCTTCTGTACTACCCAGACATATTTCAAATGTTGTTTCAGCAAGATATGGAGGGTGTAAAGAATGTTTAGCCAAAACATGCATAAGCACAAGCACAAGCTAAACATATATTTAGGAAAAAGCTAATCTAATTTCAAAGAAAATGTAAGGATAATGTTCTGTCTTCTTTTCTTATAAAATTGTGACAGAATGTTGTAAGGATCCTACTGAACCTATAAAAGCTCTCGTAGGCATCCTCAGGAATAGATTTCACTTATATTTATCCAATAAATAGTCAAAGCATCTGGGAGAAGTTTCGTGATCAACTTCCGTTATTACTATTCAGAAAGTAACAAAACGAAGTGTTTTAGTTATTTAAATAAATGCATGCAATTTTTAAATACACTTGTAGCTACATTTATGGATTATTTCGCTTGGTTTGGTTTGGTTTTTGGTGCCTTCAAGTCGGTATTGAATTCTGATGACTATCTGGACAAGTCCCTGAAGTATTCATGGCAAGATTTTGGAAATGGTTTGCCCTTGCCTGCTTCCTAAGACCGAGGAAGAGAATGAGTGGTCCATGCATAAGGCAGGACTAGAGCTCATGATCTTCTGGTTTCCTAATTGGGGCCTTAACCGCTACTATATGTTAAACTGGCTCTTATCTTGTGGAATATACCAATTAATTCTCCCTCTATATTGCATATAAGACGCACGAGGCTTTTAAAAAAAATCACAGCTTGCTTAAGAGAAACTATAACTTAATGGAAAGAGTAGTATTTGAATGGAGGATTAATAGTTTGCAGCTCAGTTTCTTATGTAATATGCTATAATACTTTCATAAAAGGCTATGTTCTCTTTATTATATACCTCCTTAATTCAACTCAGAACATTCATTTATACGTGACTCTAGGACAGGGGTCAGCAACCTGTGGTTCCGGAGCCGTATGCGACTCTTTGGGCCCTCTGCAGTGGCTCCCTGTCAGGTGATCCCACCATTGGCTGGCCCTGGTCCTCACCCTCTCCTCCCAGTCACTCCTTACCTGGCCTGAGAAGGTAAGGGCGACGGTGGGAGATGGAGAAGTGGCCAGGGCAGAGACAGAGGGGGGGAGATACAGACAGAGAGAGAGATACAGAGAGAGGCGGAGAGAGAGAGACATAGAGATACAGAAAGAAGGGGAGGGGGGAGAGAGAGGGAGGGGAGAGAGAGAGATGTCAAAAGGATTTTGTGGTTCCTGGTGTTTTTTAACAACTCGTTCTCTGCCCTAGTGACTCTAGCCACGCCTAATGGGTAGGCATGGCTGGGGGAGGGGGTGTCATGTGACTGGTGAAAGTGAGTGACATCGAGTTGGCCACACCCACCCAGGTTTTGTGGCTCCTAGTGTTTTCTTTTCTGTGGAAAACAGATCCAAATGGTTCTTTGAGTATTTAAGGTTGACTTAAGGTATCCAAGACCCCTGCTCTAGGATATCGAAAATGTTTCAGATGTGTTGGGTCTATTTTGCCTTTGGTTGGAACTCTGAGATCACCCAGCCAGAAGCTGATGCCTATATAGATATGGGATGATAATGAACACATTCAGATACTGAGAACACATTTTGTTCTGAGTATCATAAGAAAAAGAAGTTTAATAGTCTTTCACTGCTCAGGAGTGTAATTTGGGTGGGGAAGAGTGGTTTTGTTACTACTATTATCATTGCCTGTGGAGAGAGGTCAGAAAAGTCTGTTTAGAGATATGCTGTAGTTTGCTTACAATTTTAGTAGCAATTGCTTTTATCTTGTATTTCCTTTGGGAGTTCAAGAGAACATTTTATTATTTTATTTATTATTCAATTCCCAACCCAACAACTGTGAATGACTAGCCCAAGATGCCCCATGAGTTGTAGTCTCCCCTGTTCCAATTCCAGGACCTTAACTGCTATTTTATGTAATTAAGATTGCATTGTTGACAAATCAATGTTCTGAATACAAAATTGTTTAATTTGATTAAACCGAGCAACCAGGTTTTAACTGACCAAAATTCAGTGGTCATCATTGAATGAAATGGGCAGCAAGTAAAAACAATGTCAAAATAACAGACACTGAAACTCTTTAGCAGGGGTTTGGACTAGATGACCTCCAAGATCCCTTCTAACTCTGTTACTGTTACATACAAGAAGAGGCATCACCTTTCTTTCATGTGAGACCAATCTCCTAACGTTATGAATGCATCAATTCATGATTAAGTCATTCTCCAATCTGCACAATTAGTTGAGATTTAAAAATACATTTATAGGGTTTTTTTGTAGTCTGCATGTTTCAGAACCCTGTTTTGTGGTTTTATGAAACAGTGATGGAAAACTAAGCAACAAATTTTATGTGAAAAAATATACTGTACACAATCTAACTGTATACAGTCCTATATGTGCACAGAAAATGCTCCCTGGATCAAAGTAAATACAAAACTCTAATTTAGCCATTTGGTTAAAATTGTTGTTCTGTATTAATTCATAGGAATAATCTTTTTTAAAGAAAGGTTTTGCCTTCTAATCTCTTCTCTCTTTCTTCTTGTTTTTCCAGAGAACTCTGGGTGAAGGATACCACCTTAAAAACAAAAGGAATGCCCCCTGTGTCTACACACCCCCTTCTCTTAAAGGTAAGATAGCTCTCTATTGTTCACTATTCATAATGTAAATCTTAATGCAGAAACACAGTTAAATTCTTCTCACTGCTACTATAAAATTTGCTGCACTGGTTTCTGGATTTCATAGCAGCAATAGCTAAAGGGCAAGAACTGACACACCGGAAAAAATATTTGCAATGCTTCCTGAGAATGGCATTATAGACTTGCTTTATAGATAAATACATAGTAAGGGTTGGGTTAATGGTATTTGCAGGCACAAAAGTACCCTTAAACATTGCTTTTAATGTCCCCAAACTCCTACTTTATATGCATTTTAAAAAATATTCTTCTAAGAAAAAGAAATTAAACATTAAGCTGGCAGGCTGCAAAGCTAAGCACCCCAGCCTTTAAACTTTATTTCTCTTTGGGTAATGACTTTGGTCTCCAGAAAGACCCCACTGGAGTTGTAGAAAGCAGTGTGAAAGCCTAACTTGTCTTTTAAATGTATTCTTCTTATTGACCATTTATAGCAGCCATTGTGTGATTAAACAAGTCTCCCATTACATAATTTTGGTATGTGCCATTCACAGGTTCTCCAAAATTTAAAATAGACCTTTAGCCTCAAAAGATCAACTATTCAAAGTTTACAGTTTTACTTGAAGATGGAAGTTTGGAAAAGTACAAACTTGATAGTTGATGACTTATAGGTGTTAGATTTCACTATATATATTATTTATTTTCATTTTTAAAATGTTTATAAGTAGAAAATCCCTCTGTCTTTCTCAAAATAAGATACTGTGGACCTGGTTTATATACCAACTATACCAATTCGTAAGTTGCTTTGCTTGGATTATTTTAGCACACAGAATGTAAATCTTGTAGCCTAGAAATCCTTATTTAAGGTTTTAAACAGGTTATATGGACTAAGTCAAATATACTTTATTCAATATTCCATTATTTCACATACAATAATAGTTGAACCTAGTCATTTTATACAGAAACAATATTTTGTTTTAGGAGAGCAGGACATTTTAAGAACTCTGGATTTGAGCTACATAAAGAGATGATGCAAGGATGGATGAACAACAAACAGATGACAAACTGACAAACATTTAAAAATTATTTTAAGGATTGTTGCATGTATAGACTGACTTTCAGGGCAGATTGTAGGAGCAAGATAATGTGCATATCATAATTTTTTGTCAAGATTTATCCTTTGTACACCTCATTTTTTAAGAGAGGGTAATTAATTGTGATTTAAATAGAAAAGCAGTGAAGGTGAGCTGAAGACATGCAGAAATCAAGGGTTTTTTTGATTTGACTCTGCTGCTTCTGCTATGGATTTGGAACCTGTGGGTATTCCTTGGAGCATTGTTATTTTTACCATTGTTTTATTGCAATGTTCTCATTAATTTCTAAGATACTTGTTTAGTTAAAAGCAGCATATAAGTAAACAAATACATATACAAATTTTGAACTTGTAACATTAGTGACCTCAAAGAGTCTTGCCAGAGCTAGTTTGATGTCTCTTCCAGTTTAGAGGATCTCATTGAGGTTACCGCATTTAAAGTCTTTCCAGCCCCGTATCTCCAAATATATATATATATATATATATATATATATATATATATATATATATAGCTTTATAATCTCCATTTGAATTAATTGTTCCTCCCCTGTGCACTTACATATCCACATAAACACACTCAAATACACTAAATTAAGACAGAAATGAAAAACTGATACATCTCTTTAAAATATTCTTAGTTAATGACAGAATAAGACTTGTAACACTGGAAATTTAGCTACCGGTAATATTAACATTTCTGGACAGGACAGTTTAACTTTAAACTGAATGCAGTTCTTCTGAAAATGTTAACTGCAAATGCTCACGTCTTCATCAACTGCTTTTTTTACACTTGCATAAAACTCCCTTACTGCTAATTTCTTTTCTAAGCTCCTGGAGAACTTGTAGTTTAAGGAAACAGACTCTTTTGCACTTAATTTGAATGTGATAGCTGACCCTTCTTGCACCTAACTTGAATTTTTATGTTTGATAAAAAGTTTAATCTCCATCTGTTTCAAAACTAACTATTTTGCAGAAATGAAGGTGACCTTAGGAGCATGGGAAAATGGCGGAGAAAACTAAATATGTGTGGGTGTTATACATACATAAACTCTGTATTCGTTTGCATTAACTATATTAATTCTGGATAGAGAGACTCTATCTCAGTTCTACAGAGATGGGATGACTCATCTCTCTCTCTCTCTCTCCCTCCCTCCCTCCCTTTCTCCCTTCCTCCCTCCCTCCTTCTCTCTCCCTCTCTCTCTCTCCTATGCTTCCGTTCAACCTGACTAATTTCTAAATGGGATAGAACATTTAATACTGAGTTTCTTTCAATGCTCTCAGTTAAGTACAGTTTGTTCAAAGCAACGTATTCACCTTTCAGATTTTAAATGAATTAGTTACATTCACTGATGAAAAACCTGAGCTAAAAATGAACTCAAAAGTCTTCCTACTGAACTAAGATGAGCTTATAAGGATGTACAGTATGTTTATTCAAATTGCTGATTGCAAACATTAGCTTTAGTTAATATTAGTTTAGAAGGGAACACTTCTTCTTAAATAATACCTGCCCAAATATCAATGATACCTGCATCAAACAAAAATGATACCTTCTTCATGACTGAAGACAGATTTGAAACCCTTATCTGGGTTTCCCAGATAAGTTCAATTCTGTCCTAGTATTACAGTTTCTTCTGATGCAACTATACCTTGGCTAAATGCTATAGGCTGGCTCCCAGGTTGAACTTGCCCACTGAATCTTAATACCCCCCCCCTTAATTTAGTTATCCAAGTTATATCTTCTAATGAATGATTACTGCATATTTTACTCATCGTTCACAATATATTTTGTTTTTGGTATCATAGGAGAAAAGAAAAATGTCCATATTTTTTTCTTCACATGGTCAAAATTATTTGAAAGCCTAGAATTGAAAGAGAATTGAATTTGATTCTGACACATATACTGAATTATTTCTCTTTTTCTCTAATTGTATAGATTACATAAAAATTACCGTAAACAATTTCACAAAGCGAAGTGTATGTTTCTTCATGCCAGAAAGCAAGAAACCAAATCCATTTCTTGTAAATCCAATTATCCCTACTTAATTACTGAGAATGTCATATTTTCTAACACCAGGCTAATATACAAGGGACATGATTTCATTCGTAGTATCTTGCTGTACAATCTTGGCCACAATCAATAGGCTAATTAGCAATTTTTAATTAATCTCTGGCATAATATTCTTTTTTTCCCCCTTTTAAAGCTTGCTAACCTGAAACATGCATTGATAAGCTAATATGTTAGAAACATATATGTAAAACAAATTGAGATGATGAGGGGAGTTTTGTTGTTTTAATTTTAAAACATTTCTCTCTTTTCAAATGAAAAAGGCTTTTTTTTTAAAAAAAAGTGACACAGAATACCTTAAGTTTGACTGATAAAGAATAGTCAGTAATTATTTCAAGTATTTTAATATTCATCTTTCAAAACTAATAAATAGACTTGTCAATGAAATATGAAGTTGGCTTTATATTTCCTTCCTGAAGCATCACCTTTAACTAAAAATGAAAATCTTGGAGACCGAGGAATAAATGTGATTAACAATATATCCAGCTCATGAATTGCCACTTGAGATTTGCTCAAAATGCCAACATAGATCTTCCAGAAATTGGTGTTTTTTTATGTCATCAAAATTATCCATGTCTTTTGGGAATCAGTTAAAAACAACTTTATAATAATTAACTGTAATGGAAAATATATGAGTCCGCTAAAATATTTTGTTGCCTTGAGGAAATAAGATGATGAGCTTCCTCAGTATTTCATGAGCAAAAGACCACTGATCTGGTAGTTGAATCTTTCTCCAAAATTTGTAAAGGAAGACCATTCTCTGAGAGGAGAGGCAGAGGTGCAGTCTAATCCAGGGGTCTCCAACCTTGGCAACTTTACGACTTGTGGACTTCAACTCCCAGAATTCCTCAGCCAGCACTGGCTGAGGAATTCTGGGAGTTGAAATCCAAAAGTCGTAAAGTTGCCAAGGTTGGAGACCCCTGGCCATATCCTGTAGCACACAATCTCTTGTGTAACACACAAACAAATGGTTGGGTCAGCCCTGGAAATACCACTGTCAAGATTGTTCTTCATGCAAGAAAAATTAGAGCAAAATGATGATGAGAAGAGAAAAATCTATTAATATCAAATCATTAATTTCACAGTCCAAATTAAAAAAAAAAACTTGTTTGTCCTGTTAATCACAGTGTCCTTTCAACTCTGCAGGTGATCATCTTCTCTGCTTCCATTGGAAACAGTGTGCATGTCTGCCTCACAGTAGATTTTCCCAGTATTATAACTCCCCAGGACAACCAAGCTGAATCCAAAACTAGAAGAATGGTTTGAGTGGTGCCTTGGGGAGGGGAGTAAAGAGAGAAGTGGATCTATTCCATTTGGCATTCTCTGATTCAGTAGTGGGTGATTTCAAAAACTTAGTGCAAATGATCATTTGAGACCTATTGGCAAGAACTATTTTTCTTTGTATTAGCAACATGCAAGGTAGATGAGTGGAAGAAAAATGAGATGATGAGTTTACATGTAATTCTAGCCAGGATAACATTAACCATGAGTTATTCACACAAAACTATATAAAAAAGACCTGAACAAAAAGTCATCCCAAATGTTTCTGAAAAACATTTAGTTGAAAAGCAACTGTGTAACCAGTGGTGGGTTTCAAAAACTTTTACTACCGGTTCTGTGGGTGTGACTTGGTGGGCATAGCATGGCTTGGTGGGTGTGGCAGGGGAAGGATATTGTAAAATCTCCATTCCCTCCCCACTCCAGGGGAAGGATACTGCGAAATCCCCATTTCCTTCCGATTAGCTGGGACTCAGGAGGCAGAGAATAGATGGGGGTGGGGCCAGTCAGAGGTGGTATTTATCGATTCTCTGAACTACTCAAAATTTCCGCTACCAGTTCTCCAGAACTGGTTAGAGCCTGCTGAGACCCACCTCTGCATGTAACACTGAAGTTCTTCATTTGTAGAGAAACTAACACAGATGTATCTAGAACTTGGGGAAAAATGGGATTTTAATGAAATCAGAACAATGATAGGTAAGTTTTAACGGCAGAACAAGAAAATTGGAAAAGAATCTAAAACTGTGTGGGAGTACCTAAAATTAGAGATCTTAAAAAGTTCATTTGCAGATAACTTCAGTGAAGAAAAAAAAAGGAGAAGGAAAAGGCAATACAATCAAAACTGGTATATGTTACTTTTGAAAAATACTAGAACTGTAAATTGCCAGATGATCAAAGAAAAATATCAGACTTTATGCCAGGCATGGCAATAAATCTTGATTTTCCAGATGCATAATCTCAAATCCATTCATTAACTAAGAGCAAAGCTTATTGATGTGATGTTGCCAGATAGGCTGCTTTATTGCAGACAAGAAATAAGTCATATATAGATGATTTGCAGAAATCAACTCAAAGAATTAAATCCTAGATCTCAACCTTTTACCTTAAAATATTTTTGGCCATTCCCCCCCCCCCCCCAATTTGAGAATTGGGACATCTGTTCCATTTTCACACAATGATTCTGTGCACCTGACCTTCCAGCTTTAGCCCTTAGAGAAAGCAAGTGATGTCTCTATCTTCAAATTATGTGAGCATGTGTGTGGGCGGGGGGGGGGGGGGGGAGATTCTAAGAACCAAAGGCCAATCAGTCTGACATTAATACCTGAGAAAATTTTAGAAAGACCATAAAGAACTGTAGCTGTAAGCACATTGAAAACAATGTGATAATTAGCAGAGATCAGCATGGATTTGCAGCATGGGTTTTTTTTTATTGGGAATTTCATTAATAGATGTGGGAACATTGTAGACCTAATATATCTTAATTACTTGAGAAAATATTCCATGACATTATGCATTGCATAACATGACAAGTGTATACATAGTAGGCTCAAAAATTATATTCAGAATATACTCACTGATGGTTCATTATTAAGCTGGAGTGATTGAAAGAAAGATATCTCAAGTTTTAAGACCTCTTCAACATTTTTATTAATGACCTTAGTAAAATGAGCTCACTTGTTAAGCCTACAAGTGACACAAAATTAAATTGAATAGCTAATACCCTGGAAAGCAGAAATGAAATTCAAAATAATTTTAATAAGTTGAATGTATACTACAATATTTTTCATTATGTTCCATCAAGTTATTGGGACACAAGACATCAAGTTGTCTTAGGGACCATATAGATTTTCTTCCTGAAATGTATGATTTACCAGTTCTTTGTATTGTGGCTTTTATATTGGAATTTGGTTTGCCACTCAGAATTGCTTTGGTGGAGATAAGATTGGCTATATAAATCTAAATAAATAGATTTATATATAACAGAATTAAATTTAACAGTGACAAAAGCAATGTTCTTCACTTAACAAACAAAACTCAGATGCAGAGTTACTGAATGGAGGGTGCCTGGTTTAGCAGATGTACTTGTGAAAAAGATCTTGGAATAGTAATTGATTATCAACCAAATATGAATCAGCAATGTGATGTCCCTGCAAAAATAAAAAAGAGCAAATGCAGTTTTAAGCTGCAAAAACAGATGTATAGATTTCAAATCATGGGAAATAATAGATCCACTTTATTCTGACTTTATCAACCCCCTCACTGGGCAGATGCTTTAAATAGAATTCAGAAAAAATGAGCAAATTCAGAGAGCAAACGATAAATAGGAGACTAGGAATTAAATCTGTTGAAGAGACACTAAAGATCTTGGGAATGTTCAGCCTTGAACTAAAAAAATCTGAATTGGGGATAGAATACAATAGCACTCTTCAGAAAAAGCACTTGGAATTTCAAGACCAGCTCGCTTTCATTCCAAACTGCAAATCATCCAAAAATGGGTTTAAGATACAGAAGGCATATTTCAGTTTTAAACTCTCCAATCTGTAAAAACAGTTGGGCAAAGGAACCAGTCTGAGAGCTGAAGGAGATTGCCTTCACCAAGTGACATGAAATGAAACAGTCATCAATAGAGATTCCTTAATTTAGATTCTTGCACTGATCAAAGGGAGGGGGGGCATTAACTATTTAAAGGCCCTCTCCTGGCTGTGGGTTGCCCTTGATGTCTAAAACTGTGACCTACAGTGACATTACAAGGGAAAATGTATCTCATGATTTTATCGTCCAAATGATACAATTAGGTATTTGTGTCATCACATCTGACCCAAATATGTGAGTTATGTCATTTGGCCAGAAATGTCATGCTGCATTAATTGCCATTTGCCCTCTTAAATTAGGACTAGAATAGTCGCCTGGTTTCTAGACTGGTTCCTTAACAATTAAACCAAACTGACTCTCCATTGCAGATAGGCCAGTAATGGTGGAAGGTATGGGGATCGTATGATGTTGGTGTTTTGAAGTGAATTGGAATTGTGTGACTATCTCCATCTGTGCTGGAAACCTGGCAGAGTGGGTTCCAGCTGACATGGAAGTGTTTGATCTTCCTACAGCACCAGGAAATGTGGATTTTCTCTCATTGCTTACCCTTTGCAGTAGCATACCATTCATTTCCCGCCTCCTGCAAATATTTCCTGCAAATATTCAGATCTTTGCAACATCAGTGGCTTTCTATAAGGCCTTGAAAACCTTGAGCATTGGGTGAACAAGCCCATTATGTAATCCTTTGGGGATTTGAAATATGTTTGTGATTTGGCCTCAGTTATGCTGTGTTACATTGTGGCATTTTACTAGAGGTTACTTTATTTTAGGTTTTAACCCTAAGTTAACTACCCAGAGAAAATATTTCTGTGGTAGGCAACTATAAAACAGTTTCAATCAATGCACTGATCGATTAATGAATGAGCCAACAATAGGCGATGCTGAGCACAAGAATACAGCAAAAAGATGGGCAATCTTTCTTCTATCAGAGATTTCACATGTCTCTATCAAGAGGCTCATTGCAAAAATGGGTGGAGCCGAAACAAACTGTGGGTGTGGCCAGAACCAAAAGTGGCTATGTTTGTTTATTATAAGAATTTATGTCACCTCTCCTTTTCATTTTCTTCTGTCTCATTTCTTTATGGTTTTATTTCTCTTTCTCTCACAAAGCAGATTGTCAGAAGGGGAACAAAAAAAATTCACACTAAGTTTGTTTTTTCTCATAAATGGAATCTTTATTTTAGCTGTGGCTGTGGCTGTGACAGTAACAGATGGGAGGGGCTTGATCATAAATAGAACTGGAAGGTGGGGGGAGAGTCCTTGGCCTGACTGCTATTAAATCTGTTTTATGGATCATACTGTAGTTTGTATGTATTTTATGTCTAAAGTGGCAAAAGGAGGAGGAGGAGGAGG
The DNA here is from genome assembly GCA_012654045.1 of Ptyas mucosa. NCBI lineage: Eukaryota > Metazoa > Chordata > Lepidosauria > Squamata > Colubridae > Ptyas > Ptyas mucosa. The sequence goes on from WNWU01013599.1 coordinate 6,403,861, forward strand.
AGGAGGAGGAGGAGGAGGAGGAGGAACTACTACTACTACTACTTGGAGATCACATTCAGCAACAACAACAACTTGGAGATCACATTTAGTCTGGTGACCAGACATTTTCTACTTTTGTTTCATTGGATCTTGTAGCAATCTTTGGATTTTTTTTTCCAGTTTGATGATGAAGAGATCGAGAATATTGGCTCTCCAGACATGAGTGGATGATGTATAATGTAATGTATAATGCAGACCTGGATGAACTCACAGATACTGTAACATCATATGTCAGCTTCTGTGAAGACCTATGTGTACTGACAAGGAACTTGCAAATATACAGTAACAACAAACCTTGGTTCACAGCTAAACTTAAGCAGCTGCGTCGTTCCAAAGAGGAAGCCTACAGAAAAGGTGATAAAATGCTGTACAATCAGGCCAGAAATGTATTAACAAGGGAGATCAGAGCAGCAAAAAGAAGCTACTCTGAAAATCTAAGGAATCAGTTCTCAACAAATGAACCAGCAAACATGTGAAAAACTCTTAAAAATATCACCGGCTACGGCAAACCTCCTTCCCAGGCTGAAAGAAATCAGCAACTGGCAGATGACCTGAATGTGTTTTACTGCAGGTTTGAAAGGAAACTACACCCAACTCAGACATGCCAACAACAGCCAAGCCTCCTACAACAGACCCCATCTCATTGGGTTCACAATCCCTAGTGATCACAGAAAAGAAAGTGCAAGAACTATTTCATAGACAAAAAGCCAGGAAAAGTTTCAGGCCCAGACAAGATAACTCCTTCTTGCTTAAAAGGCTTTGCTGACCAATTGGCCCCCATCTTCACCCGTATCTTCAATAAATCACTAGAGATGTGCTATGTTCCTTCTTGCTTCGAACGCTCTACTATCATTCCAGTGCCAAAGAAGCCCACCATCAAGGAACTGAACAACTACAGCCCAGTTGCTCTAACATCTGTAGCCACGAAAATCTTTGAAAGGCTAGTGCTGTCCCACTTGAAAACCATCACGGATCTGCTGTTAGACCCCTTGCAATTTGCATACCGAGCAAATAGATCAACAGATGATGCTGTTAATATGGCTCTGCACTACATCCTACAACATCTTGAATCTCCAAAGACCTATGCAAGGGTCCTCTTTGTAGACTTTAGTTCAGCATTCAATACCATTATTCCAGACACTCTTCTAACTAAGCTAAACCAGTTACAGGTACCTGAACACACTTGTAAGTGGATTATAAGCTTCCTAACAAACAGAAAGCAGCAGGTGAAGCTAAGCAGAATCCCGTCAGATACCTGTACAATTAGCACAGAGCCCCCCCCCAAGGCTGTGTGCTCTTCCCACTTCTCTTCTCTCCCTATACCAATGACTGCATCTCTAATGATCCATCTGTTAAACTACTGAAGTTCGCAGATGACACAACAGTGATTGGTCTCATTCGAGACAATGATGAATCCGCATACAGACAGGAGGTTAAACATCTAGCCTCGCGGTGTGACCGGAACAATCTGGAACTGAACACACTCAAAACCGTAGAAATGGTGGTAGACTTTAGGAGAAACCCTTCATACTTCCACCTCTCACAATACTAGACAACACAGTATCAACAGTAGAGACCTTCAAATTTCTAGGTTCTACCATATCGCAAGATCTAAAATGGACAGCTAACATCAAAAACGTCATCAAAAAAGCACAACAAAGAATGTTCTTTCTGAGCCAACTCAGAAAGCTCAAACTGCTCAAGGAGCTGCTGATACAGTTCTACAGAGGAATTATTGAGTCTGTCATCTGCACCTCTATAACTGTCTGGTTTGGCTCTGCAACCCAACAAGACAGACACAGACTTCAGAGGATAATTAGAACTGCAGAAAAAACAATCGCTACCAACCTGCCTTCCATTGAGGACCTGTCTACTGTACGAGTCAAAAAGGGGCTGTGAAAATATTTACAGACCCCTCACATCCTGGACATAAACTGTTTCAACTCCTACCCTCAAAATGACGCTATAGAGCACTGCACACCAGAACAACTAAATACAAGAACAGTTTTTCCCCGAATGCCATCACTCTGCTAAACAAATAATTCCCTCAACATTGTCAAACTATTTACTAAGTCTGCACTACTATTAATCTTCTCATCATTCCCACCACCCATCTCCTTCCACTTATGACTGTATGACTGTAACTGTATTGCTTGTATCCTTACGATTTATATTGATATTGTTTCCTGATTGCTTATTTGTACCCTATGACTATCATTAAGTGTTGTATCTTATGATTCTTGATGAACGTATCTTTTCTTTTATGTACACGGAGAGCATATGCACCAAGACAAATTCCTTGTGTGTCCAATCACACTTGGCCAATAAAAAATTCTATTCTATTCTATTCTATTCTATTCTATTCTATTCTATTCTAT
>WNWU01013599.1:6410486-6425420 GCA_012654045.1 Ptyas mucosa
AAAAAAAGCCTCTGATAATCGCGCGGCTCAGCTGGGCATGGGGGGGGCAGGGATTTCTGTTACCGGTTCTCCAAACCACCCACCACCATTGCTACCGGATCAGGCGATCCGGTCCAAACTGGGAGCATTTCACCCCTGCATGGCCGCCTCCAGCACGCTGCCCGCCATCACCAGATTGTAGATCAGCTCCCAGTCCAGTCCTTTGCTGTTTCCGGGATGTCCCTGCAGGCCAGATCTAAGCACCCCACGAACTGGATCTGGGCTTTGGGCCTTGAATTTTTCTCCCCACCTTTTTCCTAGATTCCTTGTTCACAAAGATTCAAGCAGGGGGATCTACAGTATATAGCAATTGCATGCAAAGTAGAAAAAGAAACAACCTCAACACAGAGCAAGTGGAGAATGTTAACTATTTTCAATCTTCCTTAACTCAAAGAACCAAATCATCAAAGACATCAATATGCTTGGATGGGAACATCCAGTGCAGTTATGGTAATTTTGCCAACCACGGAGGTGAACATTTTGTCATGGGAGTAGTAAAACTCTTTAAGGCAACTATATTATGCCTAATGCTAGTTTACAGCAATGTCTCTCAACTTTATAAATTTTAAGATGTGTGGATATCAACACACAGAAATGTCCATCCAGCGCATGCAAAAGGCAAACAGTTTTAAGGAAAAAATTATGCGTAGTGTTTACAACCTTGTAAACTTTAAGATATGTGGACTTCAGCAACCAAAATTGCCCAGCCAGTGCATGCTGATTAGGAGTTGAAGTCCACATATCTTAAAGTTCATAAGATTGAGAAACCTTGATTGTATGAGGACGACAGATTTGTTCAGACCAAATATATAAGAATAATGTTTAAGATACTTTGATGGGCTCCAAATGTGCTAATGCAATTAATCAGGTCCTCCTTTGCCAGAAATACATAAAAGAACCTGCCACTTATCAGACTGGCTAAAGGTAAATTTATGAAAGGTTCTCATACCAGGGGTGAAATGCTGTCAGTTCGGACCAGATCGAACGATCCAGTAGCGATGGAGGTGGTTTGGAGAACCAGTAGCAAAAGTCCCTGCCCCCCACCCATGCCCAACTGAGCCACGCGATCATCAGAGGTTTTTTTTAAAAAAAATTAAAAGCATTTTTTCTACAACCTCTTCGGCCAAAAAAATGCTTTTAAAAGTTAAAAAAAGTCTCTGATGATCACGCCGCTCAGCTGGGATCGTCAGAGGCTTTTAAAAGCATTTTTTCTACAACCTCTTCAGCCGAAGAGGTTGTAGAAAAACTGCTTTCAAAAGCCTCTGACGATCCCAGCTGAGTTGCCTGATCAGCAGAGGCTTTTTTTCTTTTAAAAGCCGCTGACGATCCAAGCTGAATTGCCTGATAGGCAGAGGCTTTTTTTCATTTAAAAACATTTTTTCTACAACATATTCAGCCGAAGAGGTTATTAAAAAAATGCTTTTAAAAGCCTCTGATGATCCCAGCTGAGTTGCCTGATCGGCAGAGGCTTTTAAAAGAAAAAAAGTCTCTGCCGATCAGGCAACTCAGCTGGGATCGTCAGAGCCTTTTGAAAGCATTTTTTTACAACCTCTTCGCCAAAGAGGCTGTAGAAAAAATGGTTTTAAAAGTTTAAAAAAAAAATTGGCCATGCCCACCCACACATTATCCCCACCACCACCAAGCCACGCCCGCAGAATCGGTAGTAACAAATTTTAGATTTCACCACTGTCTCATACTCTTAATTCTGACAGACAAGTTCATGTTGAATTGGAAGAAAAGCACAGCTTCAGATTTACATTACTCACTTTTTTCAGCCCAATTCTGCTTCCACCATGTTATTAGAAAACATCTCTGGAGATAAATCTGCAGAGATATTAAGTCTAGTCCTCTACAATCATAGGGGTCCATTAATTTATTTACTAGCTTTTGGAGAAAAAAGCATGTTCAGTGGTTATATTCAATGATATACAGGTAGTACTTTACTTACTATGACTAGAATTTCTGTTGCTAAGGAAGATGCTTGTTAAGTGAGTTTCATCCAATTTTATTGCCTTATTTGCCATTTGTTTGTGAATCACTGCAAAATCATGCAATCATAATGCAAATCCAGCTTTCTTATTGGTTTTACTTGTTGGAAGCCAGCCAAATTGCAATCCTGTGTCTCTGGGACATTGTGGATCATAAATGCATCCCGATTACCATGTACCCAAATTTTGATCACATAACTGGGGGATGCTGTGACAGTTGTGTGAGGAGGTGACAATTGTAAGTCACCTTTTGCGGTGCTGTTGTAACTTTGAATAATCACTAAACAATTGGTTGTAAGTCATGGACTACCTATATCATATCAGTGATTTTGGAGGAAAGACACAAAAATATTCTTCTGCAGTATCATCTCTGCCTCTGCCAGAAATTTCAACAGAATCATTTCCATCTGTTTTGTTATATTGGTCCTTGTAACAATTTTGATATTCTACACTAACATTCCCATGTCAGCAGGCTGACTAATATTTTTTTTTCTGAAATAATTAAGATGATTGTCACATTTTGTAATTGTTGTAAGGAAGATTTGGATCTAATACTAGAATTGCATTTTTGATTTATTGTAGTTCATGTGTATTGTCACATGTGATTTTCTTCCAAAGCAATATTGTATGTCTTTACCCTAAAATAGTTGTGGTATTTGACCATAAATAAAGATCACTGGGCTTTACAAACTACAATTTGAAAAACCCTAAACTAGTGTGGCATTTACTTACTTTATTTATGCAGATCTGAAAAATCTGGATGGCCATAAAATGGCAGCAAAGCAGACAAACTTTAGCATCTCTTTGCTGCCATCTAAAGGTTATGTATAATATGCTGCCCAGCCTGATATCCCAATTTTAATGTCATCTGACAGAAGCTAACTAATATGGCTTAGGGCAGAGGTTCTCAATCTTTGTAAAACAGGGACCCTTTAAAATGATAGTGAAATAAATTATGAATAAAATGAAGGATTTTACTGAGGTCAAGGTTAGGTGAGAAAGAAATATCCCAATTACTTTAAATAATTATATGTTAATTGATCTACCACAGGGGTTCTCACTTTGCAGGCTTCTAACTGTTATGCAAATTTGCTTCTTGGTCTCTAAAACAGTAGCATCTTCTGCAGTGTAGCTCAGGCATCTAAACTGCAGCTCATTTTGCTTTTATAGTCAGCGCAATCCTGAATAATCATAGAAAAGCTAACATCTGCAATCAGTCTTGAAATCTGAGTCAGTACATATACAACAATGAATTCTATAAAACCACAACTGATAAAGGAATAGCTTATGTAAAGCAATCCAAAACAAGGTGTGTCAGAAAAGGAACTAGAACACATTAAAAAAAGAATTGATCCTGGCTGCCTCCCCATTCCCCAAAACTTCTTAAAACAAAAGACTTTGTCTTTCTGCCTTGCAATTCTTCTTCAAACCCATTTCTCACTGAGGACTAGATTCTTGCCAAGTTTGCTGGACAAGGAAAGTATTTGTGCAAACTCTTCAGTAGATCTCCGTTGTGTAGCAGTATGAGAAAATTCCTGCCCTACCTTGAGCACTTTATTTTCTAAAGCCGCTAATCTCTTGTTTTTCAATAAACCTTTGTTCATGCATCTTTCATCCTGTCAACTGAGATTTTGTCTGCCAAATCTTGTGTTATTATTGGGAGGTATACATTTAATTTGGTTTCCTGTAGAGCTTCTGCAAATGCAAAGTCTTATGGTAAGTTTTAAATCTTGTTGATCAGACTTACAGTGTCATGAAAGTTTAGAGGGTATTCTAATTACTTAAAATGATGAGTCGGATAGAGAAAAATAACCATACTAGTAACTATAATATCTAAGATTATTGGATGACAATATTGTGCAATGTTTAAGGGAAGGAAAAGTTGTGGATGTGCACTTTTGATAGGGATCTAGGGCAGGGGTGAAATTCACTTACCTTTGCTACCGGTTCGCAAATGTGAGCTTGTGCGCCTCCTCCACACAAGCAAAGGGTTAAAAATGGGATGTGATGATGTCTGGGCGGGTGGGCGGAGCCTCCTGTCGCCAGCACTACTGGTTCACCCAAGTTGAATAGAACCGGCTGAATTTCACCACTGAAAATGGTTTTCCCCTGCAAAAGAAACAGGGTTTAAGTCTAGGATTCAAACAGTATCTGTATTTAAACTGCAGATAATTCTTGCTTATAGATTGCTGCACTCAGTAACTGTTCAAAATTATGACAGTGCTGAAAGTAGGTTTATGGCTGGTCCTCAAAGTTGTGGCTGTCACAGCGTCCTCACCATTTGGTAGCTTTGCAACTGGCATCTATTTAAAACAGTTGCAGCAACCCATAGTGACACGATTGCCATTTGCAAGCTTCCAACGAGCGAAGTCAATGGGGAAAGTTCTGGTCAAGTGATGCCACACTTAACAACCTACAGTAATTCACTAAATGACCACAGGAGAATTGCCACTGGCATAGTCATGTCATGTTTCACTTAATGACCACCAGTGGTGGGATTCAGCCAGTTCGCACCACTTCAGGTTGTTAACTTTCTGAGCAGTTTGGCAAATTGGTTGTTGGAAGAAATCATTAGGGCAGAGAACCGGTTGTTAAATTACTTGAATCCCACCACTGATGACCACATCATGTAGTGACAGAATTGCAGATCTCAATTGCAGTTTTTAAGTGAGGACTACCTATTTAGAAATAATTTTTAAATGGACATCATTGTAAAAACTATCATATGCCTATTTTATGCAAATCTATGTCTTATTTTGTCCTCTTTTGCTAAAATTCTCAAATGGAGAATTGACACCCCTAAGGCACCCTAAGCAAAATAGAAGTGGGGAAAGGGTTACAAATGTAGGGGGATTTACACCTGTCAAGTCAAAGTCATGTCAGAACATGCTCTCATTCTCTGGACAAGCTTATAATTATACTGAACATATTTTCTCAGAAAAATAAAGGACAAACTTAAAAGAGATTTATAAGGATAAAAAATTGTTTATAACTTTGCTTTACAAAGAAAAATTCAGGAACAAAACCAAGAAAAACTTTACATGCATATTCTAAGAATATGTAAAACCCAACAGAATGTGTAAATTTATTTTAAAAAGACAATTCAATTTCCATATTTTCCACATGAATGTAAAAGACGATGCATTAAAAATTGAACCATTTGTATGGTGAAATTTAGATGACTAAAATAAAAAAAGTAAGTTTTTGAAAAACAAAAGGTCCTGTATAATAAAGAATATATGGTCACTGGATGTATCACTAATCATTTTTGGATCTTATGTCAGGCAAGTTAAAATGAATTGAGAAAAAAATGCCCTGGTGTTTAGATCAAAAGGGGAAGGTAAGGAGCCAAGATAAAGTTTGAGCTGCAAGATCTGGAAGTTTTCTCTGTAAATAATGGCCTTACTGGAGTGCCTTGTCAAAGAAAGCAATTGGATGTGGATGACAGAGGGCAAATCTGAAGGGAATGTCCTCAGGCACTGATCAAGCAAAGACTGCTAATATCTCATTTGAGTCCTCAATTAACTGATTCATTTTCTGTCCCATTTTGCTGCTGCTGCTTCTTCTTCGTGTACTTGTATTTCAAGTTGCTTGTGACCAACATTGAAACAGATTTAAGCATAGAAACAAATTCTTTTCACACTTAATACATCAATAAGATTGTTGAGTCAAAACCAGAAGATGAAATGAGCTGTTACTCTGGATGCTTTCACTGTTTCCTGAAAGCTGTCAAATCAGATCCATCAAAGCAAGCAAAGTAGCTCAGGATTTAGTCCTACGAATATAAAGTAGAGGAGTTTTTAGCAAATGGATTTGTAAATGAGTCTTGTCCATCATTGGATTTCTTGTTCTTCTTGCTATGGTTCAAACTGGCAGAAGATTCTCCCTCCCTCTGCTTCTAGTCAAGGGTATTTATATTCTTTCAGTGATTTTATATAATATATAGGCTATTAGTTTAATGTACTGCAATAAATACATTGCAACACTTATTGCAAACTTTGGAAGAATTGTATGTTTTTGTTTTAAAATTCTGATGGAATTTTGAGAACTATGTAGATTGACCATAGCTATTAGACCAATTCTCTTTGATGTTGCAGTTGTGGCAATTTGGACATTGCAAATCCTGAGTTCAGGCTGTAAGATTGCCAGTGTAGTAGTAATGATGGGTGTTCTGGATACATTGGCACCCGCTTAAAAATCATCAGGATAGGTTGAAATTCTCAGGGAAAGAATGATCCAGGTTTTTATGCAATGAGGTGTTTTTCCCCCCAAATATTAACTTCAGGATTAATAGCCTTTAGTTTTTCAACCTTGTTAACAAAGAGCTGGCACAGAAGTGATGAAACTCATTTCAAATTGTTATTTAATGTTCTAAAATTATATGTCAGGTTCCGATGTTATCTCGAATAAATTGCATTTCCAAACACAAAGTCTTTGATAAAACCTTTCATTTATTGAGAATAACAATCTGACCCGGACTCCATCGTAGCCGAAACTGACCCTCTGACCACAAACCCTTCCCTTTCTGTTCCTCAATTCTCAGCATCTCATTGGCCATCTTCCAAGTCACTCTCGACATCTCTACTACTTCACTTCACAGGAATGCCCCCCCTCCCATCTCATCTCCTAGGGGATATTATCTGCCGGGAAAATAAGTAGGTGAAAAGTCAAGCTGCTTCTTCTCTCATGTCAGCACTGGGACAAAAGCAACTTGGAGTGCTGACATTATATGCATATCCCATCTTTCCTCTAGGACTGTGATGGCAAACCTATGGCACGGGTGCCATAGGTGGCACGCAGAGTCATATCTGTGAGCACACGAGCTCAGTTCCGGCACACATGCATGCGCCAGCCAGCTGATTTTTGGGCCTTCTGGATCCACCAGAAGTCAGGAAACACACTGTTTCTGGCCTCCGGGGGGTCTCGGGGGGGAGGCCATTTTTGCCCTCCCCAGGCTCCTAGAAAGGCTCTGGAGTCTGGGGAGGGCAAAAAACGGGCCTACCAGGCCCACCGGGCCATTGCTCGCCAAAAGCGGTGGGGAGCAGGGGGGGGCACATAGAATTATGGATGTGGGCATACGTGCGTGTGACCCCATTGCGCTCCCCCCGCTTTTGGCACATGATGGCAAAAAGGTTAGCCATCACTGCTCTAGGAGTTCAAGTTGTATATTTGTCCTCTCCTTTTTTATTCACAAAACAGCACTCTAAAAATGGGTTAGGGCAATTGAGACATAATTCCTCAGTGTGGCTCAATTTCTGGGTTGAAATTTGAACTCACAGCTCTTCCTCACAGCTCTTCCATTTGTATTTGAAGTAACAAAAATCAATTATAATGCAAAATGTGCTCCCCCACCCCACTCCACCCCATTAAAAATGGCTGGGGAAACCTACCTGGCTTTCTCTATTCTGCCACAGGAATTTACAGAAGCAAATGCTGCTGCTCTTAGTTTCAGCACAGCAGGGCAAGTTAAGTGTAGGGCAGGTGGATTCCCCCAGCTTTGTTTGCCTTCCTTCCCACCAAACATCACCAGCTGGCAGAAATGCATCTACCAATCACCCTCTTTAATGTTGGGCATAGCTGAGTTTGGAGAGAAAGTGGATTTTAACAGATGGCTAGACTAGTGTGTTGAACCATCTGCCAAAACTCGCTCTGGTTTTGCACAAATATTTTGTGCGGGTGTGTTCAGAAGAAGCTGTCAGGGTTGAAGTTAGCAAGATGGGAAGAGGGAAGATTGGAAGCAGAAAAATCTGTTATGAAAACACTGTGCAGATGGACATAATAGCCAAACTTAAGAAAAGTCCCTTTTTCTTAGGCTATCATAAAGAAATCCAAGATTTAACTCTGAATTATGTGTTTATATAAAAACTTGTATGTGGCTTGGTAGAAGCTGCTCTATTTTAGTTTGCTATGGCTATTGTAAAGGATGTTCATAGAGACATCTGATGCCCTAGATTCCCTGTGAGTGTGCTAAAATTAAGAAAAATATTGCAGGCATCTGAAGAGCTTTAACAGGAACCTCACTGTTAGTTGTTATCGGTGGTTAGAAATATTAGAACTATTCCAGCAAGCACTAACCCCAAAACAGCCTGAACAAAAAGCATATAGAATCAGGGAAGGTTGTACCATGAAGCAGCAGAGAATGAACCAACTTTGTGTCTCTCTGCTTCACTGTATACTACCATTGCTCAGCTGCTGTTTGGCTGTTTCCCATTTCTGAGTCAGGAATCAATTTGGAGATCTGAAGAACAGAGGGGCCAGGGTACAGTTTGAAAAAAAGAAATGAATTTTCTCATTGCCCAGTTTCGAATAGTCCTGGAAAAGAGTGCCCAGGCATCAGAGAGGTAGGGGCATACCTGCACCAGCTTAAAGTGGCCAGCAGATGCCAGGCTGATCCCACCAATCTGTTTGCACAAAGGACACAATGTCAGTGAAGTACATCAGATTGTTTTCACCACAAAACGTTTCTTGGGAGGAGTGAGGTGGGGGAGGAAGACAAATATAGTGCTGGTGCAGTTTAGACTAGCTGAAATTTGCCTAAAGATTTTTGATTTTCATAAACATCATGCAACTATTGCTTTAAGGATGAGTTGGCTTTTTTGTTTGTTGATGTTATTCATGCCGTTAGATCTTTTTTTAAAAAAGCATCTCTTTAAAAAATGTTTACAACCCTAAAAGCAAACTGAGTACCTCCACCTTTCCATTTCTCTTATATTTCTGCTTTGCTATCGGTTTTTTTTCTTTTTAATGACAGCTGTGCAACGCCTCGCACAAAGCCATCTGGAATCCAACAGTTCCTGGATGGATGAAGACTATGCTGAAGATGTTGAGGAAGAGGAAGAAGAGGAAGAGGAAGAAGAGGAAGAAGAAGCTCAGGATTCAGATGACACTGTGAGGGAGATGACTGGCTTGTATAAACCAGGAGGTAAGCCAGACAAAGACCGATTTGGAAAGAAGAGACCACCAAACCAATGTAGTGCAGAGACAGGCACATTTTGAAAATGCTTCCTATTCAAAAATTGTTCTTATAAGTTTATTATTAATCAATCAGGTACCACTATTGACTTCTTAGCACTGACTGTGCTTGCTTACCCTGTTTGATTAACACGATAGGAATAATTTATTGCTCCTTATGTAGTCTCTCTGCCTCCATGACACTCTACAGCAGTGTTTCTCAACTTCAGCAACTTTAAGATGTGTGGACTTCAACTCTCAGAATTCATGTACTGGCTGAGGAATTCTGGGATTTGAAATCCACACATCTTAAATTTGCTGAGGTTGAGAAACACTGGACTATTTAGCATATTTGCCTGCCTGGTTTCTGTCAGGTAGGGAAAGAGGGCAGGTTTCTTTGGTTATATGACAGTATTCCTAAATGACTTTCAAAATACCTTAAATCCCAGAATTCTCAGCTGATATGCTGTGTTTTCTGGGCATTATGGGAGCTACAGCTGGAGAATGACAAGCAGAGGGGGCTGGTTTGGGATTACATTATTGGAATCCACAATCAGAATATCCAAAGGCATTTTTGGATCCAAAGGAATTGCATTGGCTTTTTCTTTGATACAGAGAAAAGGTCTAGTATCTTGTTTTAAACAAATATTCCAAGAAGCATTCAAGTGGGAGGCCTTAGAAGCCCAAGTAATACAATAACTGCCTAGTTTCCTAGGCTACAGCTGAAATTATTTCATGTAACCCTAATAGTTGCAGCGAATTCTGAATTTTTCCTTGTTGTTGAAAAATGAATAAAATCCCTGTCTGTGTTTGTGTGTGAGTTTTTAGTTCTTGCTTTCAAACCTTAACCAAATCAGATGATCACTTGCAATAAATTAAAAAAGGGTGTTTGCTTGAACCTGGGATGATACCTCAAAGGGTATTGTGATGAATAGGGAGAGGGGAGGGTTGATTCCTGAGGTCAAGCAGTTTTAGGCAGGTGGGCTGTTACTGTAGTGACACATTTCTATTTAAAGGGCTTTTTTCCTGCTGTTACCTATGGATCCCACTCACTAGGGGCATACTGTATGTACTGAATATATTTCCCTTCATTTAGCACCTTTGTCAGAGAGAAATCTGTAACTGTCTCCCCCTCGCAGCACACACATACACGTACCTTCCTATCGTGGCTACAGGGAGCTGCCAGTCTCCTAGGAAACCAGCTTTCTCCTCAGCAGGAAGGAGCTGCAAGATGGGAGAGGTGGAATCTATAGAAGACATTTTTCTTTTTTCCACCCCCAGGCCCGCTGTCCACATATTTGCTTTTTCTAGCTATTCCAGAGCAAAGGTTTGAAACTTACACTGGTTGCCTGGTGCTCTAAAACAGACTTTGTGGATTTCAGACTCTCATGAAATCTGGCTGCATAATGCTGATTTTAATCAGCAGAAAGAATAGGGGTTGCACTTCTCCAGCGTGGTGTGGGAATGGCGCCAGGGGTTATGCAAATGTAACTGAAAGTGAGTGAAAGCCCATGGACTCTCAGGCTGAGCAATCATCAGTGTTGGAAATTTGTTTTCTTAAAAACAAAGGAAATCTTAGAGTTGTAATACAGGTCTACACCTCCACCCCCCATAAGGCACCAAAAATGTGTTTCAGGTTCATATTTCTTTATTGTCTGTTACAGAATCCCATGGGCAGGGTCCAGCTTCCAAGGGAAGACTGCTAAGACAGTGCACTGGTAAGATAAACCAGCATTTCTTCATGCCAGAAGTCATGACATACTGGTGTGTTTTTTGACTGCATGATTAAACTAATCAGCAGTAACATTGAAGAGCAACAAAGGATAAACTCCCATATTTATCTTGAAGTAATGCAGATGAAGTATTTGCAAGTAGGACTGCTTTTTCTCATTCTTCTGTAATAAACTATATAAAGTCCAACTTGAATGTCCTCCAGAAATGTGGATTTCCTTAGCCAGGGGAATTCCAGAAGAATTCAAGAGATAATTCTGGATGAAATATTTACCAAGAGAATTAATAATTTCATCGGACAAGAGGGATGTATTCTGTGTGAAGATTTAGGAAATTATTCCAGCAGGTAGAAAAGAATATTCTGCTGCCATTTGCAGATAAATTCAAGACTATTCTGGAAGTCTTCTCAGAGTTACTAATGAAAGTACTGTAGATAAGTGGATTCATTTGCAGACAGAGAAGCAGTGCGAAACAATTGCTCTAGAAAAGACTGCAGGCCAAACATAAGGGAAGACGGAAAGAAATTGTCTGACACAAAGTGTGAGAAAATTGCTGCTTTAACTTCTGAGGGGTAATTTATTTCTCCTTCCTTCCTTCCTTCCTTCCTTCCTTCCTTCCTTCCTTCCTTCCTTCCTTCCTTCCTTCCTTCCTAATTATTGTCATCACCCCCCACAAAGTCTTGGAAAATAAGCCCAAGGAATCTGAGCATCCAGTCTGCCCATCTCTCTCCAAATCCCAGAAACGGAAAGGTAAATGTGGGTGTTACAATATAAAGAGGGATTTATTGCTGGAGGACGTAATCAAAGGTATGAGTTTGGTCATGGTCATTCTCATTCTCTCTCTTTCTCTTTTTCTCTCTCTCTTCCATAGCCAAAGAGTTTTAACATGTCTTTGAAAGATAATAAAAACTTACAGAAAATTAGCAGTCTCCTTTACAGGCAATCTGTTCCAATGCTTTTAATTGCTGTCCATTTTCAACTCTTGCCTTCACAGTTGAAGGCACAATAGTAAATGTTCTGAGAGAGCAAGATGGAACTTGTGATAAGCATAAACGTTTTGGTGGCCCAGCTGATAACTTTAACTTCCCCTTATACTGTGGTAAATATAAGCTAGTGTTTCTCAAGTTCAGGACTTTTAAGTCAGATGTACTGGGGAATTCTGGGATTTGCAGTTATACATTATATAATACTCCATAAGTGTGATTTTGTTTATTTGATGGTTAAAACAGTGCAATATTAACATCAGCTGCCTGCAATTACTGCAAGTTCAAATCCCACCAAGCTCAAGGTTGACTCAGCCTTCCATCCTTTCTAAGGTAGGTAAAATGAGGACCCAGATTGTGGGGGCAATAAGCTGACTTTGTATAAATATACAAAAGTATGAAGGCTATTGCTTAATACATTGTAAGCCGCCCTGAGTCTCCGGAGAAAGGTGGCATATAAATCAAATTTTTAAAAAGATAAATAAAAATAAAAATGTGAACTTAGCAGTAAAAGCTTATAATACGGAGTGGCTGCCAGACCTCAAATTCAGCAGTTGCTATGTAACAAGTTAGGAGATTCTGCAGAACAGAAGAGTTTTCTCATCCAAAGCTTCCTGTCCCCATGAATCAGATATTTTCATCATTTGGTTAAAGCAATCTAAAGACTCCCTGTCTTTAGTTTGTAAGGTTTACTAGATAAGTATTCCACCAGAATTCTTACCTAGAGTGGCAATTGGCCATGCAGGTTGGGAATACTGGGAGTTATGGTAAAATGCCGTACTTCTGAAAGACGTTTCATGTAAGCAAAGATTGATAAAGTCCTTCAATAAGGTGCTTTCTTTTTGCTTTTTCTTCTCACGTCCCAGGGATTTATTTTTATCTATTACAGTATTGGTTTTTCAAATGGTCTTCTGTTCATTTACACAAATTGGTGATGTGCCCATACAAAAATATGCTGGATTCTTCTAGCACTACAGATAACTTTTGTGAGAGATCATACTTGAACATGTTTCTGGGTAGTATTCATACTACCGGTAGTTCTCTAAGACAGCCTTAGTAGCCTTTCAGAAAAACAGAGCTCCAGAAGTACTTATAGAGAGGGTACTGAGTGGTTTATGTAAATATTCACGTGACCACTGAAAGAACTGCAGTTCTGGATGAAGTCAAGGATTCAACCAAGTTCCAGAAGTCTTAATGACAGTACATGGACTAGGGACAGAGCAGACTATTAGCTGACGTTTTTCCCAGAAACTGAAGATAATTTTCTTCCAATCTTGAAAGCAAACATAGAGCTGTTGGATGGCAGAATGGGACAATTGGCCAAGGCTGCCTGGCCATTCCCACTTCACTCCAGCCCCCCCCCCCCCCCCCCCCCCCCCCCCCCCCCCCCCTGCTGCTGCCAATCCACCACAATCATTCATCTTAGGCTGGCCTTCCAGTGGGGTTGTCCCCACTACTGGTCCCTCACTTGTCCCCAGCCACATCGGAGGGACAATTAGACACTCATCCTGGCAGCTAATCCATGCACCAAGAGGTGGGCCTCTATATTGTTATTGGATGTGGTAGTGCCAGGTGGGGTAAGCAGTAGACTTGGGCGTCAAGGAGGGAAGGACATGGGGGTTGCTGTGTGGGGCAACCAGACCATTCCTCTCTGTCAGTGCCTTCCCAGGAGCAGCACAGTGCCCCTCCCATCTCCAAAAGGAAGACTTGAGCATCCCAGAGGAGCTGGGTGCAGAATACAACAGGTGGCGGCAGTGGCAGAAGCCACCGGGTGGAATTCAGGCCTTCCGTTTTGGGGATGGCAGGGTGCTATGCTGCCCCCAGAAAGGCTAGCCTGGTGGAGAGGAGCCTGGTTGATCTGCACAGCAACTACCACGACCCCCACCTCCCCAGTGCCTGAGGGCACTGCCTGCCCCACCCAGCACCACCCCGTCCAATGGGAAGGCAAAGTCCCACTCCTTGGCACGTGGCTTGGCTGCCAAGATGCTTGGCTAATTCTCTTTCACAGCCAATTGGCTGGGGACAAGTGTCCCACTGCAAATCAACCTGGGTTCATGGTTTCTGTGATGAAACACATGGTGTCTAGTGATTCTCAAAGGCAAGGGGGCATAATGCCCCTTCAACCTAGCTAACAGGGTATCCCACAGCACATCATGGACCTTCTGCAGGGTGAAAAGTGCTCTGGCGGTCTCGAACATCTTGTGTCTGCAGACACTTAGGAAGAAGGCTAGCTTTCTATCCTCGGGGAGCCCTTTGTAGTCATTCATGGCTAAGAAGCAGGCAAAACGGTCTAAGTACGAGTCCCATGTTTCCATCGCTTGTTTGAAAGGCGCGAATGTGGTTAGGGTGGCCATTTCAGTGAGGACAGACGTCTGAGGTAATTTTCGTAGTGCGACATATCGTTGCTGTGGCTCAGCTCATAAAGACTGACAGCTCTTTTGTTAGTGACTTCGCTTGACCTGCCGCCTCAACCATTAAATCCCACTTTCGTTGCCAGTGTTTGGTTCTCTGAACAAGGCGGGTAAGGATTGAGGCAAGGCAAGGCAACAGTTCAACAAACCATTTGTTGTCTAACAATAATGAGCTAAAGTGACCCGCTCTTAGGCTAGCAGCAAGAGTGAGCGAGCAGCTTCCCCGTTCTGACAACTCTTTATATACGAGCTGTCAGATGGCTTAGCCAAACAGGCAACATCTTTTTCCCGCCGAGTGGTTGCCGGTAGGACAGCCAATCAGACGCACCTCTTCTGTCACGTGTTCTATGGACCAAACTTAACAGTCCTAGACTCTTGAATTGAGGTACATTGATCCAAAATACAAAGTCAACATTGTACCAAGATGTGGAATATGAAAAATATTGTAACAGTGTAGAACAGCAGATAGTAAAATGGCAGGAAATTATGGCTGAATACAATAGAAATCAAAATCAGTCCTGGGAAGATATAATGTATCAGGCCATAATTGTCTCTGTGGATGATCAGAGGCCAGCCCCAAGAAGACAACCTTAAATAAAGAAGTCCTTGTGGCGCAGTGGACTAATTCACTGTTATTAAGATCAGCTGCTTGCAATTACTGCGTTCAAATCCCACCAGGCTCAAGGTTGACTCAGCCTTCCATCCTTTCTACGGTAGGTGAAATGAGGACTCAAATTGTGGGGGCAGTAAGCTGACTTTGTATAAATATACAAAAGTATGAAGGCTTGTCAGATATATACTGATGGTCGTGCTCATTCAGTCTATGCGGAAG
>WNWU01013599.1:6427322-6516660 GCA_012654045.1 Ptyas mucosa
TCTCTCTCTCTCTCTCTCTCTCTCTCCCCCACTTTCTCTCTCTCATTCTCTTACAGGGGGCCGATCTGGTGTCTGCAACGGAGAGCAAAATCCAGCTTCTTCTCTCTGCTGTAAGTGCAGCCTCAGGATTCCTCCTTGGTATATTTGCGGTGCAAGGCAGCCCTCGTTTCCTGCCAACTCAGAGCGGTAAACAGCATCTGGTTCGGGGAGCAGCCAGATTTTGCTCTCCATTGCTCTCTCGGTCCCCTGCAAGCTCTCGTCTCTCGAGAAGCCCAACCAAAGTTTCCCGCACCACTTCAGGGAACGCTCCTCGCGAGACGAGAACTTGGAAGGGGCCAAGAGAGCAATGGAGAGCAAAATCCGGCTGCTCCCTGAACCAGATGCTGTTTACTGCTCTGAGTCCCAAGCAACAGGAGAGGAGGGCTGCCTTGTGTCGCAAATATACCAAGGTGGAATCCTGATGCCGCACTTATAGCAGAGAGAAGAAGCCAGATTTTGCTCTCCATTGCAGAGACCAGATCCTATTGCACCACCTGCAAAAATGCAAAAATTTTCAAATGTAGCCCTGCCCTCTAATAGCCCTCCTGATGTTCAACTGTTGTCTCTCAAGGAGGATACTTGGCCATCTTCATGCTTGAAAGGATTCTACAGTGCAACAGCAGATGTCTCCCATCTTGGCAGCTTTAAGACTTGTGGATTTCAACTCCCAGAATTCTCCACAATTCCCCAGAATGGGCTAGGCGGAAGTTGAAGTCCACAGGTTGTAAAAGAGCCACAATTGCCCAGCCCTGGACTAGGGGAGACTGACGCTGCGTGGATGGGAGGTGGGGCAGGGCGAGGGGCAGGCGAGCCAGCAATTTAACAAATGGTTCGGTGTGCTGCGAGCCAATAAATTGCAAAAAAACACCGAACCGTTTGTTAAATTACTGGCTCGCCCACCCCTCGCCCCACCCCACCCCCACTATTTATTGGCAAGGGGCAGGGCAAGCCAGCAATTTAACAAACGGTTCAGCCGAACCGCCTAGAACCGGCAGAATCCCACCACTGGTCTTATTCCCAAATATTAAAGTCTGATGTCTGTGCAAGTCTTGATACAGGGATGGGTTCTACTTACCTTTACTACCGGTTCGCATCGTGCCTGAAAAGCAGAAACATCTTGTAGAAGTGAGTTTGATAGACATAATGGGATGAAACTACTATCAATCAATTGCCTAGTAAATGTGACCTATAGATTAATTATAAACAACCACTCTTACTTAATTACATTCTGTACGTGTGTGGGTGTCATCTGTTTGTAAATGAAAGCAACCTTTGTCTTCAAAAGGGAGATCTTCTGTATGTAACCTAACTTCCTGTGACACAAATTGGAATTAAAGCAAAATGATCTACTTAAAGAAATACTTACGAGTATGAGAAGAAAAACTGGCCTTTCATTTTTCGTAAGGTAGATGAGAAAATAAAGACGTACGTTTATCACACAGAAAATGTGGATAGATTCAGTTTTCTTTCTTCCTCATCTACTGTGACAAAGTGTGGTTTAGTCTTAGATTTGTTCTTTGTCATATCCACAACTGCAGAACTTGTTGAAAATAAAAACTGGCAATTCCCACTCCCCCATTTGGAACGAATAGAAATTTTCTTGCTTTTTTAAGATTGGTGATACATCATCCGAAAGCTGCCACATTTTTTTTCTTACAAACTGAAGGAAAGCTGGAATATAATGATTATTATTACGTAAGTGGATAAACTGGAATAATATACAGGGTTATTTACATATTATGTTGACTGCTAACCAGTGGGAGACATTACACAACCATTTTTCACCTTATTAGTACTTTTCAGACTTAGGTATTCTCTACAGTGCCTGAATTGTCCTAATAAGGGGGAAAAAACCTTGTTGTGTAGTGCCTCCTAATGGTCAGTAGCTAATATAATCCCTATTGCTACAAACTCCTAAGCATGAGAGCATGTAGAAAAAGCGGAGATGTAACTGCGTAGTTTCTATAAATTTATTGATGAATTCACTTTATGAAATTCAACATCTCTCCAAATTGTATAAACTGTCTTGTGCAAGATGTAATATTCTCAGAGAGAAAGTTGAAAGGATATGCTGACGGTTCAAACTCCAGAAAGAAAATAACATGTAAGGTAGCTAACTAATCTGGTTGTCTTTATCAGGTGATCGGATGATAAAAGGAAGGTTGGTCTGAAAATGGTGGTTGGTGATAACCATGCAGGATTAGTGATAATCATGCAGATCTCAGCAGTGCAATAAAAGGTCTTCACAAGCAAAGGAGTCATCAGCATAGTGAGAGATGACTTGAGAGACTCTCTTAGTAGACAATGTAATAAGTTTAAGATAGAACTTCTAATGCCATAGGGCCTAATACTGGAGTTAATGATGATGACAATATAAAATATTGTATGTAAAATATACAAAGAATATTGTTCTTTGAGAAGAATCCAAACACTTAGGCTAACATGGTTATCTAAAGGAAATGGGGAAAACCACATCCAAAAATATATCTTGCAAGTATGTACTTCCCATCAAAATATTTTTCTCAGCTGAAGAAGATTCCAATGTGGGCTCCGAGCAAGTATGCGATTGCAGAGATCAGAAAGAATTTCTCCATTCTGTGGCTCAACTCCCCTCAACTAAAGAAACTGTAATTTCTACAGTTATGAAAGCATCCTCTGAAAAACGTTAGCCAGAATACCAGTAGGGCTAAATGAATAGGATTGTTGGAGGGCAAACAAGACTTGTCATAACAGCTTCCATGAGCAGCCCATCCCTACAAACATCCCAGGGTAGAGTTTACATGTTGATCTCCTAAGGCTGCTGGGTTTGAGAAGCTGAATTTAACAAATGCATCCTCAGCCACAAAAAATTAAAGTTTTATCCCAAGCTAGAAACTGATTTTTTTTTGTCTGCTGAAAGCAAGATTTTAGAATAATTCTAACAATTATTTAGAGTAATTATGACTGTAGAACAGTATGCATACCACTGGTTCACATATTGTGCTATACATGATTTACTATGTATTACATGTAAGGTAAGCCCATCCATAGATAAGCTGACTTTCAATTTTTTTTTAATTAAAATACCATGAAAAATGTATTATCCACAGATAAGTCAAACTCTCAAAATGTTGGTATGTTTTAATGTTCACAATTGACTTATATGCCATTTGTCCATATTTTGTGGTATTTTGGTGAAAAATTCAAGGGCTGACTTATCTATGAATGACTTACAGGCAAGTATATATGGGACATAGGTAAGTACCAGAATTATTACATATACTCATGCATAAACGCAATCCAATCTTTTGGGTGTATTTTGGCACCTATAACTGTGGACTTGTCTGTGAGTATATACAGTATGTTTAGTATATAATCTTATCACAGTCCAAAGTCTAATACATGTTTTTTGAGCAAATCTATTTTTATTTTAAACTGTCAAAACTGAACAGTTGGACTTTTTTTAAAAAAAACAATGCCATACCTGAGTTTACTACTTGAACATGTGATGATTCTGTGATTCCACCATATTCCTTACTGCTTCCATATGACGACCGACAAATGTAATGTTATGCAAAGTAAATAAATGTAGCATTGCTTAATTTGCATAATTTATATAGATCATAGAATTCAACTTCTGCACTGCAGAATGTGAACTATCTGGGTGTTGGATTCTTACAACACACATCTTGTAAGTTATAAATTAACCTTTCCATTCATCTTATAAGTTACGCATTAGTCTGGGCACCCCTCCAGGTGAATTGGACTGATTCTCATAATCTCCTCAGAAACCAACATATTTGGATGGCACCGATTTGTAGTTTGTATTATTTATATGACAGGCCAATACGTGTAATCTCTTTATGTGCATATGTGGGAAATAATATGTAGATGGACAAATATTGTGACTCGTGTGTGTGTGTGTGTGTGTGTGTGTGTGTCCCTTGGCTCCTGGTGACTGCCTGGACAAATTCAGATTCCTTGGCATGATTTTGGAACGGATTTGCCATTGCTTTCTTCCCAGGGCTAAGGGAGAGGTCAGCTGTCTTTGTGCCTAAGGCAGGAGTAGTTCCTGGTTTCTAGCCTGATGCCTTTAATCATTACACCAAACTGGTTCTCCATCCTTCATTGGTATAATATAATATCAGTGCAGCAATCCTGTAAGCCTTCAAATCCCCATGCCATTATCCATCAAATTCTCTGGCTTTTGCAGAGAGAACATTTGAGTCAATTGAACTGCAATAAGGTTCACTGAAATGCATTTTATGGCTTAACTGTCAGCAAGTGCAGCTGGTGTTTTGATTAATGTCACAAAAAGCAATGCACCAAATAGAGCAATTGCTTATTCTCCAATAGTTTGTACATAAAAATTGGGAGATGCTCATGATATTGTAGTTCCATGCTATGGATCACAATCACCACTCCCTTCACTATTTTACCTTATATTGGTGAGGGCTTTTGGTTGTTTGCTGTATGCTCCATGTATTCCTGTCACCCACCCAAGAAACAAGGTTATTTTTATTAAAGACAACCATTTCAACAGAATTCAGCAGCTTCAGTCTATCAAATGGCAGACAATAGGCCCTCCAATTTGTTGTAAAAGTCATATTTGCATGGAATTGAGTAATTGTGCGATCCATTCCATTGCAAAGCATCAGGCTGGGAAGCCTGAGAACTGCATGGTGCTTAAGTGTTTGTCCACATGCATTTTGTGCTAGAGAAAATGCATAAGACACACAAAGAGAAGCAAAGATTGAACTTCACAAAGATTAGAGGATAATCTCCGAGGAACAATATTTTGGGCATAACTACACCAAGCTAAAATGTATTTCCTACAGCATCAAGCAAAGTAAAAAGATTTCATGATCAAAATAAAAATTAAATTATGGTATAAAATATTTAATTATAGACATTAAATAATTAAAGTCTACAGCATGTTTTTAAAAAGAGCTCTAACTTTTCTGCTCCACCACAATTCTGTCTAAATATTCCCAGAATTCTTTATTCTGTAATTGGCAAAATTACAAAAATAAGAACATTCCCATTGGCACTAAATAGCAATTACATCAGACAGAGACAAATTAGAAAACAGGATCGGAGAACAAGTCTGAATTCCTATCCACATAAGGTCAGAACTGCAGTGATCAGAATCAAAGCCTTGTTGAGAAAGAAAGGTTAACTCCCACAGCACAGCAAATGAGATATGTAAGTAGCAGTAGTTGTTCAGCCATTCATTCACTTCTTTGTGACCCAAGGGACATCATTTTGCCAGGAATGCCTGTCAGTAACTGCTTCTCTGAGCTCTTGCAAGCTCCTGCTTGCGACAATTCTACTATTGTATAAAGTCTGAAAGTTCTGTTCATTATAAAATCAAAAGAATTTGTCATATTGACAAGACATTCTACATGGAGAATATTCATGATTGGGAATGAGAACAATACTTCCCCCTCCTCTCAAGTTTAGGAATCTT
This sequence comes from Ptyas mucosa, assembly GCA_012654045.1. Lineage (NCBI taxonomy): Eukaryota > Metazoa > Chordata > Lepidosauria > Squamata > Colubridae > Ptyas > Ptyas mucosa. The sequence goes on from WNWU01013599.1 coordinate 6,432,811, forward strand.
TTTGAGTCTTGTCATTCTGTACATGTTTTCCTTTTGGCAGTTTACATTAAAAAATTAAGGATAATGCAGGCAGTTTTACTCTCACTTTTGTTGGTGACAATCTGTTGTGTAAATCCCATTATCACAAGATTTCCATGTTCCCACTTTAATCAGTAACTTAACAAAGAACAAATTATTCAGCACATTACTGAGGGTTCCCAGATGGAAACTACATCCCCAAGGAAAGATGGCTGCAGAAAATACAGGTGGAAAAGGGAGACCTGCTGAGACTGTGTTGTATGAAGCGCTACTTCATGAATTTAAATATGTTTGTGTGTGTTGTGAATGCATGTGAGTAAAGGAGACCTGCCAGAACAACAATTCGTTTGCATTAGCCACAATGCTTTTTACATCTGTGCTAGGATTTGCTGATTTTGAAAATATCAGTGGAGCACAGCCCAGATCACTGTATCCCTTCTGTCTCACCTTGAAATCCTCCCCTATTTCTACTACCTTTTGAAGCAGTATAACAACAAGAGCTTATCTGCAGTCAGCAGTTTCTGAATCACTGAATCAATTACAGGTAGTCTTCATTTAGCAACTTCAATTGGGATCAGCACCTTAGTCCTTAAAGCAATTGCTAAGTTAAACATCATCATTTTTCAATTTTAGTTCACTTTCCTTGTATTAAATACCTGCAAAAGCCGTAAATGCAAGCTACTTTTCCTTCACCATTGTAACTGTGAATGTTAGATAAATGAGGACTGCCTGTGTGAAGATGAGAATAATACAGACCTTATATGTAGATTAGATTAAATACCTACAATGAGGGACTAATATAAACAACCCCAAATATAGACAAAAGGTCTTTGAGTTTTAAAAATTATGTATGTTGCTTTTGTGGAATTTGAATAAAAGTTTTATGTGCTTACATAAAACTTTCAAACAGAAAGGGGGTGGTTTAACTCTAGGATTGGATCATGATGGAGTACAAATATGTATTGAGTGTAACCCTGAGGTTTCTGAAGAAGTAGGAGCTTTTTTCTTTCTTTCTTTCTTTCTTTTTGTGACAATGAAATCTGGTCTCTTTAGGTGGGCAGAAAGTATCCTTTGCAGGATCTGTTGAGGAAGTGCCTACTGGATCAGAGAAATCAGAAGAGGGTGATGTCCCAGAAGAGGAGACAAATGTGAAACAGGAAGAGGGAGAGGGAGATCCGCCTTTAACAGGTAATGGAGCTGGGCCTTGGATTGCAATGCTTGCTAAATAGCACAGTGTTAGGCCTTCTCTTTTTTCCCCAAACAATTTGTTGCATTTTTTTCTTTTGCAAAAGACCCAATTGCTCTTATGAAGGGGTTCTCTGTTATTTCCATTTTTGCTTGATGGAAGGATAAGTAACTCGGTTCTTTGTTTTTATGGGTCATGAAGCCAAGAAGACTGAGATGCAGCTTTAAGACCATGTCTGCTCATAAGGAAAGAGGCTTTTCTGAAGAGTTATAGATGCAAAATCCCTAATCATTCTCTGAGATCAAGGTTGTGACTCTATTGCACGGGTGTCAAACTCACGACGTCATGTTGTCATCACGTGATGTATCATGACTTTTTCCCCCTTTGCTAAACCACGGGTGGGCATGGTCAGCGCATGATGCATCCGGCCCTCGGGCCGCGAGTTTGACACCTCTGCTCTTTAGAGTTTGATATTCTAAAGAGCACATATATATACCTTTAATACAATTAATACAATTGTATTAATTTAATACAATTAATATGGAATTTTCTTTCTAACAGAAAAATTGATTCAATTATTTGGCTGTCTGGAACTGTTTCTTTTTCAAATTTTTTCTCTTTATTAATGCAACCCCTTTTTAAGTCGTAAGGTAGTCTAGGAAATACAACTTATATTAGTCTGGGTGGGAATTTGGAAAAAAAAAAGAAATCTGATCTTGGTTGGAATTATTTATGATAATGATTTCATCCCTCTCAGTCTGGATTCTATGAACTAGCTTCTTCACTTTTCCAATTTATTTTTATGCTGTGATTCTCAAATAAACATCCTGGATTTTTTTTTTAAAGAACATTTTCACTTTCACAAAACTTGATTCCCAAAATTCACAAACCATCTTTACATTGATCTGAAATAATCGTTTTAAAGCAGATTTTGTCTCTCCCTGATCTTTCTTCCCTTTCCTTCATAGATCATGACATGGAACAGAGTCACTCTGACTGGAAAGAGAGACCTCCCTGTGCTGTTAAACTGGAAAACCGTTCTTCTCCACCCCCAATCCACACCACAACCTAGCATTGGAAGTGAAGGATAGTTTTGGGAGATATCCTGTTGATGGCAATCTCTCATTTTTCACAAGACCAATTGGATTACTTCCTTTAACAACTATTTTCCCTCTTACTCTCTTTTCTGTTCTGAATTTGTATCTTATTTGGCAGTGTTTGGTTATGTTCAGTGAATTATTCAATAGAAGGGGTGAAGGGAAGGAAGGTGAATGTAAACCTGCCTAGAAATGAACCTTCACGTTCAAAGGCAAGATACAGTATCTCTGATGGCCTGTTGTTCTGGACATGTGGCAGGATGGCTATTTTTATTGTGCCTTGCCAGTAGATTTCACTGCAAGGGGAGGAAGGAGGCCATCCCCACACTCATTGTTTGACCTTCAACCCTTAACTAGATGCTCATTTGGTTGGATCTAGCATGATCATTCTTGGGGTTTTTTTTTTTTAATGTTTCTGCTCACCCATCCAGACCTGATAATTATATGACCATGGTTTGCAATATTAATAATTATCTAAGGAAATCAGATTGCTGAGGTGCTTCCAGACAAATAGAGCCTTGTTCTAGTAATAAAAAAGTATTATATAACTGTTATTTTTCATTATTAAAAAATGGAAACCATTGTGTGTTGGTGGGAGGGAGAAACAAAAGAGATATTTATGCAGTAACTGGAAGCAATGTCCTATGTAAACCATGTAAAATTTCATCAAAGAGGTTGATTGCACAATAAATTTCTTGTCTGGCAGCACTTCTCTGAAGATATTGCCATTTGATTTCTAAAAACAAAATACGATTTCAGCAACTAGAATTTATAGCTGGGTTCAGCTGAATTAGCTAAACAAAGATCTTTAACGTCTATCTCCCACATCCATTGTTCTATTCAATGCTCAGAAAACCATAATTCAAGATCCAATCACTGAATAGTTGAATCTTCCTTCTTTCCTTTCTCCCACACCTTTCTCCCTGTGTATTGGGCAATGCCATTCCATGTTTCTCTGCTCTATTAAAGCTTTGTAAATAAATACTGTATTTAAAGAGTATTTTATGGAGGGAAGACCCAACACCAAAAGTTTAAACCAGTTCTTTCTTAGTGCATCAGCCAGGATCTTCAGAAGGAAAAGTTTCACAGTTTTGCGGAGTTGACTTTCTGCAGACAATCACTATATACATAAACCAAAGTTCATTGGCAGTAGGTATATTAAAAATTTAGGACAAATTTTGGAGGGTGGAAAGGATGGACCCGTTATGATTCCTCCAATGTTTATCTCTAGGAAAACCTTAGTTTTGGTGTCCAAAAACAACCCAAGCAAACCAGTAGTCAAATATTCAAGACTGCGTTTTGAAGAAATCAAGAAATCAGCAAATGTTTGCTTACTTATATGTTCATTTATGTATTACTTCAACTTCTACACTGCTTCAATCTTCATGACTTTAATCTGCAGTTAGTAGAGCTGTTACAGTCTACCTCTCCTCTTTGTAGGACACTTTTTAATACAGTTTAAGATCTATTTCTTTTTGTTGTTGCTGCTGTTGTTGATCAGCTGCTAAGTCATGTCCAACTCTTTGAGACCACATGAACCCCAGCATGCAAGGACCTCCTGTCCTCTACTATCTCCTTGAGCCTATTCAAACTCATGCCTACTGTGTCAATGACACTATCTAACTATCTCATCCTCTGCTATCCCCTTCTCCTTTTGCTTTCCATTTTTCCCAACATCAAGGTCTTCAATGAGTCCTCGATTCTCAATTTGTGGCCAAAGTATTTGCACTTCAGCTTCAGTATCTGTCCTTTCACACAATAGTCAGGACTGGTTTCTTTTAGGATTGACTGATTTGATTTCCTTGGGATCCAAGGGATTCTCAAGTCTTCCCCCATACCACACTTTGAAACCATCAATTCTTCAGTGCTCAGCCTTCCTTATGCTACAAATCTCACAGCCATACATTGCAAAACCATAATTTGACTATACAGACCTTTGTTGGCAAGATAATGTCTCTGCTTTTTAATATGCTGTCTAGGTTTGCCATAACATTCTTCTCAAGGAGTAAGCATCTTTTAATTTCATGGTTGCAGTTGCTCTCTGCAGTGATCTTGAAACCCAAAAAAATAAAACCTATCACTCCTTCTATTTGCCAGGAAGTGAAGGGACAAGATGCCATGGTCTTAGTTTTTGTAATGTTAAGTTTCAAGCCAACTTTTGCACGCTCTTTCACATTCACCAAGGGGCTCTTTAGTTCTTCTTCACTTTCTGCCATTAGAGTAGTATCATCTGCATAGCTGAGGTTGTTGGTATTTTCCCCAGCATGCTTCTGATTCATCAAGCCCGGTATTTTGCATGAGGTATTTTGCATATAAGTTAAATAAGTAGGGTGATAATATACAGCCTTGTTGTACCCCTTTCTCCATTTTGGAACCAATTAGTTGTTCCACGTCTGGTTCTAACTGTTGCTTCTTGTTTGTTGTGATCTTGTTTGTTGCTTTCTCCATAATCCAGTGAATATTGGCAATTTGATCTCTGGTTCCTCAGCCTTTTTGAAACCAAACTTGTACTTCTGATAGTGCTCGGTTCACATATTGCTGAAGCTTAGCTTTTAAGATTTTGAGCATGACCTTGCTAGTGTGGGAAATGAGTGCAATTGAACATTCTTTGGCATTGCCCTTCTTTGGGATTGGAATGTAAATTGACCTTTTCCAATTTTGTGGTCATTGATGAGTTTCCAAAATTCACTGACATATTGAGTACTGCACTTTAACAGCATTGTCTTTTAGATTTTTAAATAACTCTGCTGGAATGCCATCAACTCGGTTAGTTTTGTTATTGGTAAGATCCAGTTCAGTGCCCTCCAAATCTGCTCTATAATTTCCTGCAGTCAATATCTATATGGGACATCAAATCAGAAATGTTAATGAAGCTATGAGATATGTCTATAGATCTCAGGGAAGTGGAACAGGTTCTCTGTAATACTAGCACTGATCTGTGTGCATCTCCCTCATGAAAGCAGTCAGAAAGGCGATGGTAGGCTAAGTTAGAGTTTTGGTGAATATTTCTTTGGGAGAGAGGATGATATTACTTGCCTTGAAGGAAGCAACAGTGCACCCATCCTTAAGAAGCAATCCTTTTATTTCAAAGGTGTTTTTTTTTTCAAGAGGCAACTGGACCTTTCTTGTTTTTCTTTGCAAATGGATGTGGAGTCTTCTTGGAACTGTTGAAAGGACTGTGTTGTAGTTTCTTAGGACTGCTGAAAGGACTATGTTGGCTCCACACCTATTTGCACTACTCAGGTGACCCTGAGAACACAGATAAATCTCCAAATGGTCTCAATGACTCTCTAAAAGAGAGCAAATGACCAGCTGTCTGCAAGGAATATAAATCCTTTCATTCCCCAAAATTCAGTCAGAGCTGAAGAAGCTTCTTGGATGAGAAGTGAAACATCTTAAAAGAAAAACAAGAAAGTCCAGTTGCCTCTTGAAAAAAGCACCTTTTGGGACAACCATGACCTGGATGACTAAGAATCTCCATAGGTTCAGCTTTATGGGGTAATTAACATGCTGCCTCCAATTTTCTCTTAATTGGAAAGATGATTGTGAAGGTGATGAAGCAGTAGTTATAGAGAGCTATGGATGAAACAGATTATCTGGATGCTTTTAATTAGGATTCAGGCTGGGGTGAAGATTGTTGTGGATTGCCTTTGTGGGACTGTAAACACTAGTGCCACTTTCCTTGGCTAACTTCCATGAATCTTGATACCATCAACTATGGTATACTGCTGAACTGTCTATGGGAATTGAAGATTGGTAGCGTTCAGGTTTTAGAGTAAGCCCATCTTTGACTCAAAATGGGGCTCTGCACACATATAAAGAATAGGCAAATAACCTGAAGGTATTTCTGAACTCACAACTCCTGCTGGAAATGTAGATGAAAGTAATGGTCAGGTTCAACTTATGCTCCACTTGTGTCACTCATGTCCTTTTCACTTCACATCCTCATTACAGTCCCTCTTCTCTGAAACAACTTAGCTCTAGAAATAGGGAAAGGTCCACTGTCTGTTAGAATTTTAGGGAGCTACTAAAATCTGGCTCTTCCAGAGGGTTTGGGATATGAGAGTATTATTCTAAGATTGAGAAGGAGGCACCAGAGAGATAAATGGGAAAAGTTATAATTGTGATACTTATATACTATTGATTTTGTGGTGGTTTGATTATTAAGCATTATTTTATTATTTTTAAACTAAATTAAATTTAAGAATTTGCTACCCTTCAGTGTCTGGATTGAAGCACATAAAAGCCTAATAAATAATTTAAATAAATGTAGGTTGCTTCCACCCTTTTCTAACTATATGTTTTGTGATATATATTTCTAATCTTATATATTGCCAACTCTTTATTTTCCTCAATCATGTCTAGTGTGTTTGAAAATTAGATTTCATAGCTTTTCTTGCATGAATGGATCAAAATTATGAGTAGGTGACTATTTTCAGTCTATTAAATGTGTACAAATGATTTCCTAAAACAGAAAAAGGCATAGATGAAAATTCATATTTTCAGAATTCTTGAAGCAAAACATTGCACTGTATTTAACCAAACAAATTGCTTATTTGATTTGTACCACACCAAGTAAGCTATGAAATATTTATTCACATTTCTTTAAACTAACATCCTTGTTTCCTTCCACTCAAGTTACTGATTTTGTAGGACTGTGGGTTTATAGAAAGTTTGGGAATTCTCTATCTAATCATCCTCGTCACTCCTTGACTCTCCCCTCAGTTCACAGGAAAAATCTGATCTCTTCAGAGAGGTATCTTTGTGTAACTACAGAACTGTCGTCTTAAAGCCAGCTCCCAGATGGGACGATGTCTACAGCAAGAAACATTCTTGTTGCCAGAAAACAACCTACAACCAGCCAATTGGCCTTCTACAAGGAAATAAGTAAAACCAGCTGGCTCTTGGCACCCTCTCCACTTGAGGATACAATACAATGGCTGTTTTCAGGCATCCTCACTGCTTCAGCCGTTTTTCTTAATCAAGCCCTTTCTATCCAGGAGAGCTGTGCACCTCATTGTGGCTCATCCTCAAGTAGTCTGTTGTGCGATAGGATACAATGGCAAGATTTTGAGGATAGAATGTTATCCAAATGTTGGAATTTCATCAACACCATGGTGATTACATCATTAGAGCCCAAGGTCGATCCAATTTCTACTGACCATGTTCAGTTGCATTATATATGCTCCCTCCCCCACTCCAGTTGATGAGCATTATCCTCTAAGGCAGGGGTGAAATGCTCCCGGTTCGGACTGGATCGCCTGATCCGGTAGCAATGGTGGCGGGTGGTTCAGAGAACCGGTAGCAAAAATCCCTGCACCCCACCCCCACCCCCACCATGCCCAGCTGAGCCACAGGATCATCAGAGGCTTTTTTAAAAAACTTTTAAAAGCATTTTTTCTACAACCTCTTCCAACGAAAAAAATGCTTTTAAAAGTAAAATAAAAAGCCTCTGATGATTGCATGGCTCAGCTGGAATAGTCGGAGGCTTTTCAAAGCATTTTTTTCTGCAACCTCTTGGCCAAAGAGGTGGTAAAAAAAATGCTTTGAAAAGTCTCTGACGATCCCAGCTGAGTTTCCTGATGGGCAGAGAGATATTTTTTAAAATTCCTCTCTGACAATCCCAGCTGAGTTTCCTGATCGGCAGAGGCTTTTCAAAGCATTAAAAAAAATGCTTTGAAAAGTTAAAAAAAAAAAGTTGGCCACACCCACCCAGTCACATTACTGCCCCACCAAGCCACGCCCACAGAACCAGTAATAACAAATTTTACATTTCACTCCTGCGCTAAGGCAATTTTGTGTTGGTGGGCTAGGAAGATACATGGCTCCTACATGCCATTGCCCACGTTTCTAGGTTGGAGTTTAATCAGAGGCCTTACGGGTAATCCTTGATTTACAACCACGATTGACCCCAGAATTTATGTTGCTCAGTGAGAAATTTGTTAAGTGAGTTTTGCCCTATTTTATGACTTTTCTTGCCAGGTATGTTATCACTACAGTTGTTAAATTAGTAACACAGTTGTAAGTGAATCTGGCTTCCCCATTGGCTTTGTTTTCAGACATTCACAAAAGACGATCACACGACCCTGGGATACTGGAGTCATCATAAATATAAACCAGTTGTTAAGCATCTGAATGTAAATCACACGACCATGGAAATGCTGCAAAGGTTGTGTGAAAAATGGACATAAATCAGTTTTTAGGACCGTTGTAACTTTGAGCGGTCACTAAATGAACCGTAAGTCAAGAACTACCTGTATTAACTTGTATTTGCTATTCTTGAAAAATGATTGATGCTAGACCTCTTTAAACGTCATGTTCACCATTTGTGAGAGAGTTCTACAGAAAGCACTAACCTTCTCTTTTTAAAATAAAAGATCTTTTTAAAAAATAGGCCTGGAGGAAGAGCAACGGCAAGATGAATACTGAAAGTAAGACTACCATGAAAATCATTCTCCATCATTGCTCCCATTACACACATTGCAGTAACAGCAGTGCACATGCCTCTGAAATGCTAGACCTCACTTTTATAAGGAGGGGACAGCAATGAGATCATCATAATATCGACAGCAAAATCATCATGAAGATTTCTCTTCACACTGTTCCTATTGAGTGCACTGTAAAAGGAGCAGTGGTCAACAGCCATCTGTAGAGAAGAACCCAGCACCTGAAGATGAGATAAAAGCATGATTGAATGATTTACTATTGCCTCCTCCCTGCAGTATGAAATGATGCCTATCATTGTCACTGATCAGTTACTTCTAGTATCTTCTTATATGATTGTTGCTCAATATAGTTGCCTGTGTGATTTAACTGGACTGCTGGAATAAACTTCATCCCTCTTGTTGTTAATTCCCAGAATTCTTCATTATCCCACTCAAAAACAACAGCTCCTCTCTCTCCATAATGAAGCAGCACAGTACTTGAAGGAAAATATTTGCTTAACCATGGTAGAGGTAAAACTAAAACCAAACAAATCAAAAATAGCTTTGGGAGGTAGGAAGCAGTTGTATGTGTTTATTTTCCAGTAACACCTCCAGCAGAAATGAAGGACAGAAACCCTATTGCTGATGGCTCTACACATAAAGAGCCTCTTTCTTAAGGAAATCCAACAGACATAACCAAAAACAAACCATTTGTTTTTGACAAATGGTGAATATTATTGCCTCTATTCCACAGAAATAATATACAGCTTTAAAACTTTCCTGATGGTATGTTTGATACACATTTAATAATGCTTTATTGTTTAAACCAGTAAGGAACTGAATTAAGAGAAAAACATTTAAATTAACAAAACTGCAGTTCAGTTCACAGCTATTAAATATAACTGCAAACTGTTAACATCTAAAGAATGATTGACACTCTTTACAACATTAAATAGAACAAGTACTGGGAATTCCAAAACTTGATATAAAAATCAAAGAAATAAATGGTCATTCACAAAAGGTGCAAAGAAACTCAGCAATCATGGAACAGGAAGACATGCATTTTTATTGTTAACTGATCAAAAAGCAGAAAACAGAATAGGAATAAACTGACAATTTTCAAATTGGAAAGTCATTCAAAGTATGAAAATATGAATGAGTACTGAAGTAGGCAAGTTTGTTAATGATCCCATACTGTTCAAAATAGTAAAGTCAAAACAATGTCAAAGACCTTGAAGAGGTTCTTCCCAAACTTGGTATTTTTGGAGGGAGAAGAGGGTGCCTTCAAACTGGTGTTGACACATGATGACTCACCTTGGACAAGTCCCTGTAGTTTTCTTGGCACAATTTCAGAAATGGTTTCTTGTTACCTGCCTCCTAGGCAGGAGAGTGACTGGCCCAAAGTCACCAGGCACCTTCATACCTAAGGCAGGATGAGAATTCATGGTCTCTTAAGTTTCTATCCTGATCCCTTAACCACTATACCAATCTGGACACAAAAATATCAAAAACAGTTATATATAATCAAATTCAATTTTTAAAAACCCCTGCACATAGAAATTCTTGGGATCAGAGCTGGCAATGAATAAGAAACATAATTGGTGATTATCCCAATGAAAGTGTCTATAAAAATGGTTTCCTTTGGTTATAATTTTGTACTTGGAATCATTAGAAACTGTACCATGTACAAACATCAAATATACATCGGTGAGCCACAGGTATGATGCAACTACAAAAACAATCAATTTGCATATCACTGGCTCTACTGTAATCACGCCTCTCTATTGGGCATATTAGTATTGAGAGCCAGTTTGATGTAGTAGCTAAGATGCTGACTTAAAAACTAGAATACTGTTATTCCAGGCATCCTTTGGTCAATCCTTCTCAAGCCTGCCTATTGGGCTGTTATTAAGGAAAATATGAGACAAGAGGATTAGGTGTCTGCTGCCTTGAGTTATATGCTGTATAAAAAAAATGGGAGAACAATAATATTCATCTTGCATAATGAATCAAGTTCTGGGAACATATTTTAACTGGAAGATTTTGGAACAGGTTCAGAGAATGGCAATGAAGATGAACAGGTGAAACCAAATTCTTAAGATTTCCATTGTCAGATATATACTGATGGTCGTGCTCATTCAGTCTATGAGGAAGTTATTTAGGCCATACAGCTTCAGGTTCAAAAAGTTATTTTATTATTTACAAATATACAATAATGAACAGGGTGTGTCCTGTTGCATTTGTTACCCTAACTGTATGACTCAGACGTTGAGAGGGAGAGAAGTTCACTGTTGTCTTGCTGAGATAGATGGGAAGAAATTAGGGAAGATATCCAATTGATTTGTGGGTAAGACTCCAATAAGGGAGTTCATTGGTTTATACAGTCACATGGGATGTCTGTAGACTTAGAAGTCTTAACCCCTTCTGGTCCCTGGGGCATCATATGTAGGCAATATCTGACATCCATAAGATCTGAGAGTGAAGAGGCTAAATTTGAGAAACAACAGAGAGGTCGCCATATCATTCTTTAAAACTCTTGACAGAAATAAAGCAAAGATCTTTTCTGTTTCTCTTTTAAGAATGGAAGGCATTGAAAAACCCTAACCAGGCGGTGGGCTCCTCTCCCTGATCCAGGGTTTTTTTTTATTTATTTATATTTATATGCCACCCTTCTCCGGAGACTCAGGGCGGCTTACAATGTGTTAAGCAATAGCCTTCATACTTTTATATATTTATACAAAATCAGCTTATTGCCCCCACAAACCAGGTCCTCATTTTACCCACCTTAGAAAGGATGGAAGGCTGAGTCAACCTTGAGCCTGGTGAGATTAGAACTCGCAGTAATTGCAGGCAGCTGGATGTTAAATGCTGCCTTAATAGGAGACATTAGCCTGCTACGCCACTCAGGCTCCTTTTTTCTGGGCAGCGCTACAGCAATGGCTTGCCAGTTTATTCCAGGATTTCTTCTCACTTTCTGTGGCTAACCCAGGGGTCTGCAACCTTAAACACTCAAAGAGCCATTTGGACTAGTTTCCCACAGAAAAAAAAAACACCGAGAGCCACAAAATGCTTCCTGTGCCTGACTATTTCTTGAGTGGCCACAAAACTAGCATATGTAGTTGAATTAAATGTTCTGTTTTCTTCAGAAACTTTTCTTTTCTTGGATTTATCCATGGTTGGCCTACCGGGAGTTGAAAAGCTCAATAAATCATGTGCCGGCAGGTGTCGCACATTGGTGGTGGTGACATGTATTTTGAGTGACAGGGAGCTGCAGCAGAGGGGTGAACAAGCCACATGTGGCTCCAGAGCTGCAGGTTGCTGACCCCTGGGCTAACCTGATTCTTCTGAGATCTTTCATTCAAATGTATATGGAGATTCTCAGTCATCCAGGTCATGGTTATCCCAAAGATGCCCCCCCCCCCCCCCAAGAGGCAATTGGACTTTCTGGCTTTCTATGAAGATGTTTGGCTTCTCATCCAAGAAGTTTCTAAGCTTCTTGGATGAGAAGCGAAACGTCTTCAAAGAAAAACCAGAAAGTCCAGTTGCCTCTTGGGGAAAAAAAAACACCTTTGGGAGTTTCATCCAAATACTAACGAGCCCAGAACAGGTGAGTCAGGTGCTGCCATCTGCTGAGATTGGAAACGGACGAAAAACTTGGGTCAGTTACAAAAGGGAACAAGACACAATCATACGAAAAACCAACAACCGACGTTCTACGAGGTGATTTACTGTTTGCTAACTCAAAAGTGGAATGAAGCGAGCTTAAAACACGGCATATAAGCAAAAAAAAAAATCAAGCCACGCGCCCGCTGTGCTTGCAGGAAAATGGTCCCAGAATTCAACCTTTCCGGGGAAAGTTCCAGACTCCGCCTCTTCACAGGAGCAGCCAATGGTCCCTCTTGCGTTTATTTTTCTTTTCTTCCTTTAGTGTTGTTCTGCTTTGAGCTAATAGCAGGCCGTTACTGGCCATCAATCAGTCGGTACTCTTACATTCGAGAAATCTCTTGCTCTTATCAACAGTCCCCCCCCACACACCCCTTATTTTCTCCTTTTTATTTACACTCTTCCCCCCCCCCCCGCTGCCTTTCTGTAGAACAGGGGGTCCCCAAACTTGGCGGCTTTAAGACTTGTGGACTTCAACTCCCAGAATTCTCCAAGCCAGGATAGCAGGCTGGATAATTCTGGGAGTTGAAGTCCACAAGTCTTAAAGCCGCCAAGTTTGGGGACCCCCTGTAGAACCGAGCACGCTGTTTCGCGCTCTGAAACGGCTCATTCCTCTTCTTAACCAATCAAATCGATTTGCTCTCGGCCAATGGGGGTGACTCCCTCTTCCCATCGCCTTAGCCAGTAGAAATGCCCTTCTGTCTTCTATGCCCCGCCCCCCTCAGCCCGTTTTAGAATGTTTGACTCCGCCCCACCGTTTTGTTTCTCTTTCGAAGTAATCGAAACTGGGGGAGGGGGTCTCTTCCGGCTTATGCTTGGTCACATTTAACCATGTGACCGGAAATCGTGTGAGGCTCAAATTGGGGTGACTTCCGCCTTTTTTCACTTGATTCCTCTTGTCGGTGAGGAATTGAGAGAGCGACTGACCAGGTAAACCCTTATATGGAGGTTGCAGCGGCGAAAAGCGTGCCTTGCAGGCACTCTTAAATCACACGGATTAATACTTTAATATTCCTCAGTCTTTAATAATAAAAAGCATGTCTTTTGTGTGGTGTCGCCCGATACGTTGTTCAGAATAAATAATTCAACATTTATTAATGAAGTAAGGTTTAAAACACCCCTGTGAGAAGGTGTTTTTTAATCAGGGCAACCTGGTCTTACCCAAATAAGGGACCGAGCTTAAATGTAAATATAAATATAAATAAACATAAATTTAACTATGAGTCCTATGAAAAGCATTAACGTTTTCTTTGAATTGCAGATTTGGGGTTTCAGTGTTTACTACGGGCGGACCAGAATCTGCGGTAATTTTCCGTAGGTTTGGTGAATTATAATAGAATCTTTTTAAGCTTTACGGTATCTTGTTATTGCCATGTTACGGAAGGGGAGAGATTGAAACAACCGTTTTAAGGGATTGATCCATCTGATGTGACATAAATCAACAACTCACAATCTGCATTGTCTTTTGAACAGCATTTAAAAGCTCTGCGGTAAAACATGTAAAGGGTAGTAGATTGGGGAGACTGCCAATCAGCTTCTATGGATATGTAATCTCTTTGATTTATAGCCCACCTTTTCCTCCGGAGTTTAACGAAGTGTACATGATTGTTGCTCCTCCCATTCCTTCAAACCCAACAATCCTGTGAGGTAGGTTGTGCTGAGAGAGAGAGTGATTAGAATCCACTGCATGATATGCCTGCAGAGTCATGTTCTGTTGGTGGGCAGATGTTCCAATAAAGGAGAATATTTGTAGCTCAGGGTTAAAATGAGGGGGGGTCCTTGGTGGCCTCTGAGCTCGATGGTTTCCTTGCAGACATTTCATTATCCAAACTAGGTAACATCATCAGTAAGGAGCGTAGTTTGTTTGTCAGTTTATATTTTAGTTGTTTGCTCTCTTGAGTGTTGGGATGTTTGCTCTTTTTGGTTGGGCTTTTAGTTTGTTTGGCAATCCCTTGATTTGGGTATTGTTTACTTCTTGATGGTTGATCTGATGTTAATCTTGGTGTTAATCTATGCTCTCTGGGTGCTGATTGCTGGTGGGAGATGCTTTGGTCTTTTGTTTCCTTTTTGGCTTGTTGATTATCTCTTTTGCACGGTATGTAGATATTTATATCTATGTGTGCCTATTGATGACTAATGTTTCAGAGTGCCAGGCTTCCTGGAATTCTCTAGCCGTTTTGGGCTTGGCTTGATCTAAGATGCTCACAGTTTCCCAGTTGAAACTATAGCTAAGTCTGTTGTGAAATTAAAGAGTTTCCATCATGTTTCTGATTGCTAATTAGTGTTTATGGATGCTTCTACTAGTCTTCCGCCTGTTTGTTCTATGTAGTGACTGTTGCAATGTTTACACTCAACGTTGTAGATGACTCTTGTTTTTTCTTCTGGGGCTATGGGGTCTTTTGGTTAATTTAGAATGTTTTGGAGGGCTTTAGTTGGTTTGTATGCTGTACTGATTCCATGTGGTTGTTATGGTCTGTTGGTGGTTTCTGACATTTTTTAATGTTTGGTAGTGTTATCCTTTTTACAGCTTGTGTTATATTTAGTTGAGTCCATTTGATGAAGTTGCATGGATATCCATTTTGTTGGAAGATATTGTATAGATGCTGTATTCCTTTTTCTGCTGTTCAGGGCTGCTAAATTGTTTGTACTCATCTGAATAGGATTCTTACACAGAGGTAAGGATTACTTTGGTAGTGAACCACTTGATTGTGGTGGGTGGTTTTTTTGATACACTTGTGTTTTTAATTTGTCATTGCAATCTCTGCTGATCAGGTTATCCAGGAAGGGTAGGGAGTTGTTGTTTTGAAACATTAGTGTTTTCTTTCATTTCTTTTGAGTAATTTAGGTGTAATCAAACACTGCTATCCTTGTTGTGTTAATCTGTTTTATGAGGCTGTGCTGTTCTTAGCAAAAGGACTTTATGATAATGTACTTAAATAAGTTTAATAATTTTACCTTCCAACTTCTAGTTGGTTTTCATGCCTAAATGGTAGCAAGCTAACGTAGCAGTTTATTCTGCTTCTTTATTTTCTCATAACTTTATATGGACCTGGGGAATACCCTTCTGAAATGTGTACTTAAAACATCTTTTGAAAGCAGAAGGGGCTGACCATTTAGGATTTTTTTGTGATCAGGAAGTGATTTTACTCATACTTGCATTATTCCTCAGTTTTATTTTTATTCCCTTGATTGTTAAGTCATTAAGTAATTGCCTTCATTGCTACCACTGCTCCTATTCAACTATTTATCACCTCTTCAAACAATCAGTAAATTTTATATTGTATAGATTGAGTACATTCTGCTTCAGATTCTCATATTAGCTTTCCTTCTGATACAGGTAGTCTCAATTTACAACCATTTATTTAATGGCCAAAGTTACAATGGCAATAAAAAAAACTTGTGCTTGGTCCTTTCATTTACAACCATTGTAGTATCCCCAGATCCCCAGATCACATGATTAAATTTTTGGTACTTGGCAACCAGCATATATTTATAATGGTTACAGCGTCCTGTGGTCACATGATCACCATTTGTGACCTCCTCACCTGGCTCCCAACAAACAAGTCAATGAGGAAAGACAGATTTGCTTAACAACTGCACTATTCACTTAACTGCAGTAATTCAGTTAACAACCATGACAACAAGGGTCATAAAATTGAATACAATTCATCTAATAACCATCTGACTTAGCAGTAGAAATTCTGGTTCCAATTGTGTTGTAAATTCAGGACTACCTTCATTGTCTTTCTTTAAAGAGTGCTTAAAAGTTCTTAAGTGATAGCAACCATTGAAATCTAGGCAAATGTGGTAACAAAAATTAAAGGTACAGTGTTCTTATTGTTATGTCCCTCAGAAGAAGAGTTGAGAGAGTTTTGGAAAACCGTGAACCCAAGATCAAAGTCTGGTGCAAAGACTGAGGAAAAACAGACTCATTTCAGTCTGGAACCTATTTTTTTAAGTTCCTACAACTTTGCTATCCTGCAAAACTACTGTAGGAAGAAATATCCTTCTGGGTTCAGCTCCAAGAGGGGAAAAAGACACTGAAAACATGGAGACTGCTTGAAAAGATGGTTTAATGGTGAACAGGATCACATGGTTTGAGAGCGAGATGCAGCAAGTCCCCGGGTTTTATGCTCTCTCTGGCTTTGAACTTCCTGGGGCCCAGAAAGAGTATCCTGATTAGTTGTCAGACTCCCAGGGGATGGGGGTCTTAGCTAGCCTTGCTGGCTGATGTAATCTTCCCAGGCTGTGTGGTGAGTTCTGTTGCTAGATGGGTCCAATTGTGTTAGTTTCTGTTGCTAGATGTGTCTTGTGTTGCAGATGATGGTCCATTGACAACGGATTGGGTTTCTGCCTCAGGCCCATTGACAAAGTGGGGGGGGGCAGGAAGGTGGGAGCTGCTTTGTCTTTAAAACATGCTTCTCCATTTCTCATCTAGGGAAATAATTCTGCCTTTTTAACATTTCCCAAAATATTTCATTCCTCTAGGAAAGGGGTGGGTGCTAACTTCCTACCCTACAAAGGGAACAGTACCACCTGAGGCTAATTTCAGTGTACCAGGCTAAAAGGTGTACCATTACCAAATTAATGGGAATTTTTGTAGGAATAATGGTCTCTTGGATATTGCAGTTACTCTTCAGTAACCCTACATTCAACTCTATTTGCAAGTCTTAGATGGAGGCTTGACACCTTTCACACTTAACCTTGCTTTTTAGATTCAGCAAGTCCTGAAGACAGAAGTGTTAGAAAGTGAGCACATCTTGAGTTACAAATTACAGTGTTTCAAGCCAAAACTACATAGAATATATTTCTTAGTATGATATGAGAATTGAACTATCTTATCAAGTCATTGAGTGTGTTTTCATTGAAATACAACCAATGACTTTGAGCTCTTTGACCTTTTTGAGCAGCAAACCTATAACCTCCTTTGAATTGCCTGCCTGAATTAGAACTTAATTTATTACTTTGACTCTGCTTTTCCTTACATTTATTAGAACTACATTTTGAACACTGCTCAACATGTTTTATTAGATCATTTATTGGTTTCTTTCTGCCTGCTCCATGATCTTAGATTAGATAATCCTAAATTTGATTGGGTTTAGCTGAACCACCATTACAGAGCAGGACACTAGCAGCATGAACTTTTTTCATGTTGAGGTTATCATTTTGGAGCTCCTATACTCAGTGTAAAAAAATTGAAATATACCTGTGAGACAAAAATAATTGGGATAGTTCTACATTACTCCTAGACCTGCAATTACACCTTGCAAATTGTACTGTGGAATGCTGGTAGATTTTCCATTCATAATCCAATCTTTCCCATTGGGTTCTTTCTGGATATATTTATCTAGAACGCTCTTCATTCCAGCTGATATTGCCAAGATAGCAAAGCAAAATTAGTTGCAATGCAAGGCATGAAGGAAAATGCTGGTCTGGTCCTGGTTCTTTTGTGAAGTCTGTAGTCCTGGTTGATTTTTTTTGTACCCCTATTTTTTGTTAGTGGTATGCTTAAACTTATTCACTACTACCTTGGTATCATAATTTATAATAAGTGTTTCAAGTAAAATATTCAAGGCAGATATTTTAAATAGTTGAAAATAGTTCATACAAAATTCCAATTTTCAGATAGGTATCTTACTTAGAAAATAAATCAACTATAATGTTCAAGCTTGAGGAGTTGGTCTAAAAAGAAAGGGATAATTTTTCTTCCTCTCCCTCACCCCCTTTCTTAGAGGCCTTCCCCAACCATAAAATCTCCCTAGATAACTTGGGACCAGTCACTGTGTTATAGCCCAACCTTCATCATAGGGTTGCTGCTATGAAGAAAATAGAAGATAGGAACTTTTGTTGCCTTGAGTTGATTAAAGATAAAAGTAGGACGTAAGTCAAATCTTCATTGTCAGCTGAAGAAGATGAAAAATAGAATAAAAGGGGAAAAAAAAGAAATTCCCAACACAGTTAAGCAAAATTCTCAGTTACCATGACAAATAATCTTATATGTCTTCACATATTTAAACACATATTGCATTTATATGCCACCAAATTATTTGAAACTCAGTTTAGAATAGCAATTAAAAATGAAACATTCACAATGTTCAGCGTTTAAAATGTCTGTAGTAAAAGTATAGAATGATGCTAAAAATAACTGAAACAACTACTTTATAATTTTTATTTATATATCTATTTTGTTTGCTGCTTATCTCCCCACAAAGTGAGTAAAAATACATGAAGTAATAAAACAGTGGCAATATTCATAACCAGGAAACTACCAACTCTCTGTGGAAAAGGAGCTGGACAAGCCTTAATTTTGGGGAGGAGACTGTTCCACAGGGCCAGGCTAGCAACAGAAAAACATAACTGATTTTGTAAGTCAATAGCAACTCTGTGAATTGCATTTAGAAGCATACTGGCCACCAACATAGGCCTGAAGTTCAGGCAAAATGTGCTGTTGACAGGTAATATCCACTATAAACTGAGGCACCGCATTTTGTATCAATAACCATTTCTGAATAGTCTTTGAAGGCAGTCCCATGTATAGAGCATTGCAGTGATCTATTTTCAGAGTGACAAAGACCATGCAAGAATCTCATAATTCAGGTAGAGTTGCAATTGGTATGCTAGCTAAAGTTGGGCACAGCCATCCCAACCATGACCTCCACCTGCCCGATAGCGGTGGCCTTGAATATAGGAGGACTTCCTAACATTAATATATTAATACATGCAAATATACGTCATCTGGAATAATATTGCAGGATCCAATCTTTGGGACCAGCAATAGTCTTCCAAGTTTCCTAAGGATGGGATCCAGCACAAGTCCAAAAGCTCGGAAGACTAAAATCTCTGGTCCCGGTGACTGACCCAGATTGGATCCTGCAACTTCCTAACATGTTTGATGGACATTTTCAGAGCCAAATAACTTAGATTACTTACTAATTGATTAGCGTTAGGTTGTAAGTGCATTGTTAAAAAAGGGGGACTTACAAGAAAATGTTTTTTCCTAGTAAGTCTAGAGACTCACTTCTGCCAACTGTGAAGGAAGAGCTACTATGATGTGGCACAAATAGATTGTGCAATCTCTTATTTTATAATTAAAGAGCCTTGGATAGTACAGTGGTCTAAAGCCCTGTTATTAACATCAGCTGCCTGCAATTATTGCAGGTTCGAATCTCACCAAGGCTCAAGGTTGACTCAGCCTTCCATCCTTTCTAAGGTAGGTAAATTGAGGACCCAGTTTGTGGGGGCAATAAGCTGACTTTATAAATATACAAAAATTATGAAGGCTATTGCTTAACGCATTGTAAGCCGCCCTGAGTCTCCGGAGAAGGGCGGCATATATAAGTCAAATTAAAATAAATAAAATAAATAAAATAAATAAACCAATATTATATAAATATTTGGGGTTCTGTATATTTTTTATTTCTTTAGAATTAAAAGTTTTTTTTTAAACTTTGGTAATGTATGTTCACTTCCCCCCAACTTTGGTAACCAAATACATAGTGGTATTCTTCTCTTCTATAATCCCTAGGCTTTGTTCTAAGAAATCTCTATTTTTGTTCTTTTTAACCAGAGATACACTGAAGAGGGATTAGTTATGATTCATGATTTATCTTTTTGAGATGGATGTTATGATAGAAATGTAAGTGTTCTCAAAGTTGTGCAGTGATGTCAGCAGACGTGCAGGCATATATTGTAAGGGAATTGTAAAATGGCTAAACTTTAAGCCTCGTGTCTCCAATAAGGAATAAAACTGCCAGTTCTTACACTATTATTTACAGTGACATTCCTCCTTCCCTACCCCCAAATCCAGTGAAGCTTAGTGATTGAAGGTCATTTTAGCAGGGACTGTTTGAATGTTGCTTGGGAACCAAGTTTGATGCCTACATTCATAGCAACCTTTATGGAAAGGGCACACACATGTGTAAATTGTAGCTTTTCCTTGCAAAATGCACAGATGGAAAGTCTAATTGCCTCGGTCGTAACTGGCATAAATTTTATGATGAAAGCTGCCACTTGGGGAGATGTAACATGTGACTCATAATTTGGACAGTTTACTTTTTTTGCAGATCTGGAACTCCACCACCCCCCCACCCCCCCCCCCCCTATCCCAAATTCCACACACACACCCTGTTCTTGGAGCTTAGCTATGCCGAGGAACAAAGCTCTTTTGCCGTTGGATGTTTTGAAATTGCAATTTTGATTTTATAATTTGATCTGGGTGGATTGATTGTTGGGTGGCTGGCCTTATCCCAAGCAAATGCAAATGGGGTATGGGGAAGATTGAGCTGTTCCCCCAGCTCCCATGTAATTTGCTTCTAGAGTCTAGTTATTGCGGAATACTTCTTCCAACCCTGCTGTCTTTGGGTAGAAAGTTGGATTAGATGACCTTTGATTGTTTCCAAATCTGCAAACAACCATCTGATACAACAGTTGTAGATATTAGGGAGGGGGATACAATTTTCTCATCCCCCCCTCCCGGCATGGATCAACTGACAGAAGCTGGAATAGGATGGCCCAGCATTTTCATACTTGCTTTCATTCTGCCATTGAACCTACCGAACAATACTTCATAAGTGAATGTCACAATTTCTTACCAGTTGTTCATTTTTCCTAAAAGCTCACCCGTGTTCAACATCCTTTAGGAGACTTCCTGAATTAGTGTTGCCTAATTTATAAACTACTAAAATTCTTGTGTCTGTAACTTTAGCTGGATGAAAGGGTGCATAATAGGGAAAAATTTTATCAATAGAGCTCAAATGGGCTAACTTACAGAACCTGTTGTTTCAGAGGAACAAAATTTGGGAAAGTTGTGACTACCATGGTCTGGCGGCGGTGATGGCAGCTGCTGCAGTCACATGATCATCACTTTCAGTATTCTGCGAGTTTCCTAGCCGTTCTAAGCCCTCCCTCCCTTTCACACACAGCAGCAGAGGGAGGGAGGGCAAACATAGTGGAAAGAAACCTTGCACACTTTTTCCACCCCACTCTCTCCAGGCCTTCTCCAACCCATGTGGCATCTCTTGCACACCTCCATGCACTGACCCTGACTTATTCCATTCTCCCACACACCCTCTCCAACCCCACCACATATAGCACCTCTTGCACACCCCTGCGACCCCCCATGTAGTATCATTCTGCATTACCCTCACATGCATTACCCAACACACATAGATTTATCATGTATCCCAGTGTACTATTCCTAATCCATGCCACCCATTTCCATACCCTACCCAACCACATCAACCTCTCACAGAACCCTTCCCCCACACTTCCCCTGACCCATGTGACACTTGTTGCACCTACTCACACAGCCTTCCTGACCCATGTCACCGCTGCCCTCTCCCCATGCACCATACCTAACCTACTTCCCTAGCAGCCACTTTTCTGTCTGCTGGCCTTGCATTTGCAAAGAAAATGGGAAGCTGGTGGGAGGGATGGAGTGGAATTTTGGATGCTTCCTGACAGCTTCCCACAAGGAAATTCAATGGGGAAAGAGATAGGAAGTCATATTCATTCCTGCCCCCACAAAATAAGTCCCATCTTGATGGAGACAAAATCAAAGCAAATATTAAAAGTGAATTGTTTGTATTTAGATTTATCTCAGCTCATTCTGTGCAAGAGCTTTTCTATTCTCCCTATATCCCTCCTATCTGTGTTAGGATACTGAATTTCTTTGCCTGTGTACTTTGTGAAGAGGCGGTAGTGATGGTATTCCACTTGCCATGAGCTCATTGTACAACCATGGCAAATCAATCTGATCTAATTCAGAAATATGCTTCGGTTTTTATCTAATGCCATCCCGAATTCCTTGGTAGAAATAGTAGGTTTAACATCTAGAAGGCCTTATCTATGTGTTTTCTCTTTTCCTCTCTCCCCTTTTCCTCAAAACAGATGATCCATTGACAAGATCACGGATGACACGTCTGTACATGAATATCAATAACTTCACTGTTCTCTCCGAGGATGAGCAAGTTGTGTAACTTCCAGAACGCTGATTTGGAGCAGAGTCTTCCTGCCATTGCTTCCTCATTTTCACATTCCCCGGGGTTTTCTCCACATTTCTTTCCTCCTGAAAGAAGAAGGGCCATTTCTGATGTGCGGCGAACCTTCTGCCTCTTTGTGACTTTTGACCTTCTCTTCATCTCACTCCTCTGGATAATTGAACTGAATGTGAGTTGAAAAGCTGGTTTCTGCAAATAAGATCTTCTCTCCTGACCCCCTAGATTCCCTCCTTCTTCCCTATTTCGCTCAAATAATTAGGGAAATTAAAGTTTCCCCAGAGACACTTTTCTTCACAGCTACCACAGTGGATAAAATACAGTGCATCAGTTGGAGATGCCCAGCCCTGTATTGGGTAAATAATTGCCCAGGCTAACTGTAGTATACTAGACTAGTTTTTGTCTTAGGGGACAAGAGTGGGAAAAAAGGCTATTATTTTATTGGATTTTCGGTCCAATTGCCTGGGCTTTTCAGCTTTAAACACAAACCATAAGAGTGGCTGAGTCAAGCCTGCAAGTTTTTAATTTCACTTGTAAACCTGCTTGGGACAAAAACAGTAATGATTAACCTCTTGGAATTGTTCTAGTTGTTAGGCATAGAAGGAAGGCCATTTCGTATCTGCACCTATAAACAAACCTACACATATCAATGCTATTGTATGCTACAAGTTAGTGAGGTAATGACTCAGGTGAATTACTCAGCTTACACATTGTGCTTATAAGAATAGAAACCAATTTGATTCTAAGGAAAAACATTCCTTCCTGGTTGCAAACATGTTCCAATTGGTTCCTCAGAGCATTTGAAAACACTACTCCCTGTAGAAGTAATATTATACTCCTACTCATCTGCAGCAGTTAGTTCTGTACTCTTTCAGCAATTCTTCCAACTTGGGAGCTTCTTAATTTATTGGCCAAGTGTCCAGAGAAAATGGAGTTGTAGTCCATGTCTAAAGAGTAACTAATGGTGTCAAAGATATAATAGAGCTTCTGAACAGAAATTTAATTAAGCACAATTTAATTTACAGAATACATAATAACTATGGAGCATACCAACAATAATCTTTGTAAACAAAACATTTCTCAATATAGCATATTAGTAAGAACAGAGTCATTGGAAATGGAAAGAACCATATGATAAAAATGGAATGTTTTGGTCACTTCACTCTACCCTCTTCACATGCAATGTGTCAGTATATTCCACAGTAGGAACCATTGTGAGAAAGTAGCTCAAGTACAGTAACTTATAGATCTCTTGAATGCCACTCTTTTAGATTTGGAAACCACAAGTTCTTTAACAGACAAATGAGCAGAGATTCATCATATGGCCACCCATTCACTCTGCTTCCTTGCTTTTAAAGGATTAGAAAAAAAGGGTTTTTTGAAAGGAAGGGAAACAATGAAAAGCCTAAATACCATATTCTCAGGAAATGACACATGGTCTTCCTGATAATATTATAGCCTCAAATGAGCCAATCAGTTTCCCCAGAACAAAATGCACAAGTAAAGGAAAACTTGTCCTGCTAGAAACAAGATTCAGTCTTTCCATTCTATAGAGCAGTTGTTTAACAATTCAATCACAAAAACAAATAGAGGGAAGGGAATCTTCACATCCATAAGAACAAATAGAGAGAGAAGAATCTCCATCATATCTGCATCTACTCTAGATAACGGCACTGAGGGATTCAGCAATCTAACCTCTCACTGATGTTCTGGGGTAGAATTTCTATAAACACTGACCCAAAATAGCAAATGACTTGCATTCACAGGAGTTATCTAAGTCAATCTGCAGAGGTCAATATTGTCTAACTCTGGGCTAGGGATTCTTGTAGAGCAGTGTTTGTCAATCTCAGCTACTTGTAACGTGTGAAATTCAACTCCTAGAATTCCCTGGCCTGAGGAAAAATGCTGTTCTAAATGAAAGCATTTAGAGGTGGAATAGAATAGAGTTCAGGGCAGGTACTTTTTAGATATATTTTCCTCTGACATCTAATAAAAGTAAGATTGCTATTTGTTGCTACCTATTAAACGTTTTAATTCATAGCATAATTTATTAATAGCTTTTAGGCTATGCTGCGCTGAATAATTTTACTAACATTGCACTTTATATTCATAATACGTGTCTGATGCTTGGTTTATCACTCTTAACATTCAAGTTGCATGTTTGTTTTTAACTCTTTTGCAGTGGTGGAATTCAGCCAGTTCACACCACTTCGGGAGAACTGGTTGTTAACTTTCTGAGCAGTTTGGCAAACTACTTGTTGGAAGAAATCATTAGGGCAGAGAACCAGTTGTTAAATTACTTGAATCCCACCACTGCTCTTTTGTTATTGCTTGATACTTGTTTGAGAGGTCCAGATCAAACGGAGCATTAAGATAAAAAGAGTCTGCCATTGTTAGGCAGAATTCAGATAAATATATGACACTAGAGAACTATTCTTCCCCAACCTAAGAAATGCCAAGCCAACTAAGAATAATAACCCCAATAAAGTTCAGAATATTTTAATGATAGCTGAGTAGAGAACAAGTAAAATAGTTATGCTCTGCAAAAACTCTGGAGGTTCTTCTAGTAGTCCATTGAATATCTGCAGTATTGTTGGAAGTAGTCAATGGACAATCTGACTATCCAGGACCTGGTCCCCTCAATTAGCTACAAATTTTGTGCATGTCGTTGAAAGTGATTTGGGGAAGATGTATGGATCTGTCTGTATTGCTCCCAGATGTTTCTCCTTCACAGGTTTCTTTATATATTATAGTCACGTGAAGCCAGATGGGCAGTATATAGTTTAATTAAATAAATAAATACAGTAAATAATGAGGCTGGCCTCAGTGACAACAGAGGTTATGACATGAGATTCTGCCCCTCTGCCAGAAGTGCATCTTCTGGTCTCCATTATGCATTAGTTGTAGTTAGGTCTTGAATGTAGGATAGCAATTCTATCAAGGTACTGCCCAGTCACCCTGTTGCTTAGGGTGGGGGAGAGAATCTTGGCACTATGGTTGGAGCCTTGTTATTTATGACTCAAAATGGAATTACTGCCACAAGAATTCATCTTGAACTAGATATTTGTGCAATTTGAATGTGAACTTAATTTGTATTTGGCCCAATAAATTAGTCTTCTTTAGTGGGCTAGTTGATTCACATTGCTATTTAATGCCTTTTATACATATTTCAGTGGCTCAGACTAGTGATTATATCCATAACTTGGCTGATATATAAAATCCCCAATAAACTGATCTAAAGACATAATCATTTCAAATTAAACTTGCTGCTGTCAGGTGCAAGAAATCAGGAGCTAGGATAAAGTTCAGAAGTAGTAAAATTTTATTTCATGCTACCTATACACACAGAAATATGATCTACTAACAGTAAAGTTAAAGTGGCATCAGATAAGACTCAACAGACTTCCAGCAGGGCTGGACGTCGGTCTCTTATGAGGGTGTAGTAATTCCAAACTGATGATGCTTCTCCATTGTAGTGGTGGCAGCATCCAGGAAGGGTTGTCCTTGTGCTCTAGCGAATAGGACTGAGACTGTCAATTTGGAAGGACACGCCTCCACCAACGGTCCCCAGCTTTGTCTCAGTCCTAGCTGTGGACAGGCGTGTTTTTCCTAGGTCTCCCCTTTCTGGATGCCTTGGAGAGTCAGTTCTTTCAATTTTTCAATTTTTTTTTTTTTTTTTTTTTCAATTTTTGGCTTGTGGAGTGACTGCACCTTAGAGCGAGGCAGTCACGTTTATTCCTGCGGGCGGTGCTTCGGCACAAGCCGCAGAGGGCTGCAAAGCAGCGAGTCGGCCCACCGGCCGGTGGGTCTGACAGGGCAACTTGTGCTGCCCTAGAGCCTTTCCAGCAGGGCTCTAATTCCGGCTTCGTGGGACGCTCCGCGTTTGTCTCACGCCGAGGAGCGGCTGGGCTGTCAATCGAAGCCCGAACTGCCTCGGAGCCGCTGGACCGTGGTGGGTCCTTGCCCGGTGGAGGGCTAGAGTTTTTTTGCCCCGTTAGCGGTCAGCAGGCCAGGGGCCCGATTCCCGAGCCTCTGCCTGCTTGCGGGTACGCTTGGAGGCGCCGCGGCTGCATCGGCGGCAGCCTTTGATCCCAGCTGTTCGTCGGGCCTCAAAATGGCGGACGCGACTCCCGGGACTAGTAGCGGAGGCGCTCTGCAAGAGGAAGGTGAGGTGCGGCGTGAGAGCTCCAGAAGGGTCGCTGGGGTGGCAGAGACCTCGGGCTCGAGGTCTGCCAGCAGGCTGGCAGCCGCCAAGATTTCCAGGCGTTCGCGGCGAGCTACGAGGCCCTCCAAGGCTGCGGAGAAGGATGCAGCCAGGCGTCAGAGGGCTTTAGAAAAGGAGATTGCCAGGGCCTCTGACTCGGGGAGAGAAGCTCCTCAGGACATAACGGCAGGGGTTTCCCGCCATTATCAGGAACGGCAGTTGGCTGCTGAGGACTTTGACAGCAGTTGCATGCAGCCCTTGTCACCAGATGGCGCTACTGAGCAGCCTGGGATTAGCAATCTGCCCAGCAACAGAACTCTCCCTGATCCTTTTTCTGCCCCTGTGGCATGGCAACAGCCTCCTAAATGCAAGCCCTTGCCTGCTGGGGTCTCTGTGGCCCGGCCTGCTGCTCCAACTTCCCCTGGGGATGCTCAGCTAGGCCAGTTTCCACGTAATATGGAAACTATTATTTCTGATGCAATTGAGAGGGGCATTGCTGCTGGTTTGCAACGTAAGCATAGCCACAAGACTAAACACAGGGAGGTTGCCCTTCGCCCTGAGGCGTCTCAGACTAAGGTTTTGCCCCCTAGAGGGCATGTCTCTGGAGGCCTCGCCCACTCCCGTGGGGCCTATTCCTCTGATTCATCTGGGGAATCTGATGTGCAGGTGGAGATGGAGGAAGAGCCTGAGCTCTCAGAAGATGAAGGGCTTGCCCCTGACCAGCCTTCCTTTGTAGGGCTTTTCCGCCCTCATTTGTTTAAGTCATTGCTGTATAAGGCCTCCAATACCGCCCGATTGGCTGGTTACTTGCCCTCAGCCACTGCACCAACAGACTCAGGGCATTCCAGTGGGGCCTTGTTTTCTGAGCCCAAGGCAGAGGAGGAGGTGGTTCCAACACCTCCCTTATTTACTGACACTGTGAACAGACAATGGACCTCACTCGGGTCTGGTGCTGCCCCTAGTTCCCTGGATAGGCGATATTTTAACGTGGCTCCAGAATTGTCCCAGATTCTACAGGTGCCGGCTGTGGATGGACCTATCGCAGCACTGGTTTCCTCGGCAGTCCTGTCAGATGCCCCGGAGGAGGCCCTTCGGCCAGAGGACAGACGGGCGGAGCAGTCCATTAAGAAGGTACATCAGTCGGCAGCATGGGCCGTGAAGGCCTCTTCAGCGGCGTCGTTCTTTAATCGTGCTTCGTTGCTGTGGCTGAGACAGCTTCAGGACAGGATCCCGCTGACTGATTTGCGAGCACATCAAGATCTCAATAAATTGTCTGCCGCCCTTGAGTTTTCAGCCGATGCCACCCTGGCAGCATCTAGGTTTGCATCAAAGGCCATCGCTTCCTCCGTGGCTTCGAGGAGGCTGCTCTGGCTCCGTCATTGGCAGGCGGATGCCAAGCAGAAGTGGCGGCTGGCATCTGCCCCCTTCTCCGGAAAGCAGTTATTTGGGGACTCACTAGAGCCGCTGCTCATCGAGACCAAAGACAAACGTAAGGTCCTTCCTTCCCTGGCACGACGGACCGATTCCCGCCCTGCTCCCTATCCTCGAGGCCAGTCATTCCGGGGACCCGAGGGTGGGGGTAGCAGTTCCTTCAGGACGCAGCGCCCCTTCCAGCCCAGACAGGGTCAGTCCCAGGACAGGGCGGGGAGGTTCAGACAGTTCCCGTCTAGGCGGCCCTTTCGAGGGGGAGGGAGCCGTCCTTACCGACGCCGTTAGTTGTCTCTCGGGCCCTCCCATTGGGGGACGCCTGGCCTTATTCGCCGAGCGTTGGGAGGGTATCACTACGGATGCGTGGGTCCTGGAGACGGTCCGAGCGGGCCTCTCCTTGGAGTTCCTCTCCACACCCCCGAGGTTCTTTATCTCTTGTCCGATTTCGGGTAATCCGGCCAAACGAAATCTCATGGAAACTGCTATTCAGCACCTATTGGGTATCAGTGCTGTTCAGCCAGTTCCTGAGTGTGAGCACAGGATGGGCTTCTACTCCATCCTCTTTGTGATTCCGAAGGCCTCGGGGGGGTATAGGGCTATTCTGGACCTCAAGAGACTTAACCGCTATATCTCCTACAAGCGGTTCAAGATGCATTCCCTCAAGTCCATCCTGGACGGCGTCAGGGAGGGCGACTTCCTTACTTCCATCGATTTGACAGAGGCTTACTTACATATTCCCATTTTGCCGCGGCACAGGAGGTACCTCCGGTTCTGCTATTCAGGCCAGCATTATGAGTATAGGGCCTTGCCCTTTGGACTGTCCTCAGCCCCTAGGGTTTTCACTAAGGTGTTAGCGGCCCTAGCGGCCCATCTGCGGGCTCGCCCCGTGCGTCTCCAGTGTTATCTGGATGACATCCTTATTCAATCCTCTTCTCACGGGCAGGCATGTGTTGATGTTGAGGTTACCATGCGAGTGCTCCAGGAGCACGGGTTTTCTGTTAACCTTAGGAAGAGCCATTTGGTCCCCACCACTCGGCTTCTCCATCTGGGGGCCCAGATCGATACTGTTGAGTGCAGGGTGTACTTGTCGCAGGAGCGTCAAGCTAGCTTAGTGGATCTCGTCCGGCAAATAGCTAGGTCACACTCGGTGCCATTGGCGACCCTATCAAAGCTTCTGGGCAAAATGGTGTCCTGCATCTCAATCGTGCCTTGGGCACGTTTACATGCAAGGACCCTTCAGTGGTTCCTCCTACCTTACCAGAGGGCAGGCTCTGCCTCCTCCCTCTACAAGGTGGGAGTACCTACCAAGGTGTTAACTTCCCTGGAGTGGTGGGTCTCCCAGGCTATTACCAGGGGTTGCACGTTCCGAGAGCCGGAACGGTTGACGGTGACGACTGATGCCAGTCTTTATGGCTGGGGAGCTCACCTTCATGAGCGGATGGCCCAGGGCAGGTGGTCCCAGGCAGACCTGTCCCATAATATTAACTGGTTGGAGCTTAGGGCGGTCCACTTGGCCCTTCAGGAGTTCCGAGACCTGGTGGTTGGTAGGCCCATCCTGGTCCTCACGGATAATGTGGCTGCCAAAGCCCACATTAACAGGCAGGGGGGCACTCAATCTAAGGCCCTTATGGACGAGGCTCAGAGACTTTGTATGTGGGCAGAACGGCTCCAGATCTCCTTACGAGCGGAGCACATTGCAGGGACGGCTAATGTTCAGGCTGACTGGCTCAGCAGGGCCACCATTGACCACGCAGAGTGGCGCCTGCATCCGGATTTGTTTCAGGAGCTGACGAGCCGTTTCGGCCGCCCGATAGTGGACCTCTTCGCCTCTCCGGCCAACGCTCACCTGGACAGGTTCTTTGCACGGTTTGCGGTTCCAGGGGCGGAGAGTATCGATGCGATTCGCAGCCCTTGGCCAGCGGGGCTACTCTACGCCTTCCCGCCGCTACCCCTCCTGCAGAGGGTGGTAAGGAAGATTCTGGCAGAACGGGCGGAGGTGATCCTGGTCGCTCCTCACTGGCCTCGACGGCCTTGGTTTGCCGACTTGGTGACGCCTTCGGTGGCCAGGCCCTGGCGGATCCCGCCGGACAGAGTTTCCCTCACCCAGGGGTCGGTGGTGCACCCGGACCCTCAGTGGCTCCACCTGACCGTCTGGCGTTTGAGCGGAGGGCTCTGAGCCGGGCCAACTACCCCTCCGAGGTCATTGATACCATCCAGGCTTCCCGGAGGGCCTCAACGAACAGGATTTACGATGCCACTTGGCGCACCTTTTGTGCTTGGTGCGGTAGGTCGGGTATTGACCCAACTCAGGTAACTGTGCCCCAACTCCTTCACTTCCTCCAGGTGGGCCTGAACCAGGGGCTCTCGCCTAACACACTCCGGCGCCAGGTGGCTGCGCTGTCTTCTGTTTTTTCCTGCAGGGGGCTGGATTCTCTGGCTCATCATGAGAACATTCGGAGGTTTCTTAGGGGCGCAGTGAATCTTCGACCTCCGGCGGTGCACCGATTCCCAACCTGGGACCTTACCAAGGTGCTGCAGGCCCTGATGGAAGAACCCTTTGAGCCTCTGCGAGACATTCCCTTGCGATTTCTGTCATTCAAGGTGTCGTTTCTGGTCGCCATAACCTCCGCCAGACGGATCTCAGAACTAGCATCTTTGTCTGCCCGACCAGATTTGTGTGTCTTTCATACTAACCGGGTAGTATTACGTTTGGACCCTTCCTTTCTACCAAAGATTAATACCTGGTTTCACAGGGCCCAGGAGCTGGTGCTTCCTAATTTTTGTCCCAATCCAGTGCATGCTCTGGAACACAAATGGCACACCCTAGACGTGCAGAGGGCACTCCGGATTTATTTAAAGCGGACTTCTTCATTCCGGAAGACGGAGTCCCTCTTTGTTTCTTTTCAGCCAGCCTCTCTGGGGGCTAAGGTCTCCCCTTCGACCCTGGGCCGTTGGATTAGGGCGTGTATCGCCAAATCTTATGAGCTGCAGGCCCTTCCTTTGCCCAAGAATATTACGGCCCACTCCACCCGGAGTGCGGCCACAAGTGCGGCATGGGCAACCCAGGCCTCCCTGGAGGAAATTTGCCGTGCTGCTACCTGGTCCTCCCCGTCCCCTTTTATCAGACACTATAAGGTCGATGCTTTCGCCTCGGCGGAGGCAGCCTTTGGGAGGCGGGTCCTCCAGCGAGTTCACGTTGATGGGGGGACCTAGGTCCGGGCTCCGGCCCACCCTTAAGGACAGCACCGCTTTGGTATGTCCCTTCCTGGATGCTGCCACCACTACAATGGAGAAGGAACGTTGGTCTTACCTGATACGATCCTTCTCGTTGAGTGGTGGCAGCATCCAGACCCACCCTGTTCTGGAGCCGGCCTTGGTCCATTGGTTGGGGTTGGCTCTGCTGGTCTAACGTGTTGTTTGTTCCCTCGAGTTTTCACACGCCGAGACTGTCGCTATTCCTTCAACAAAGCTGGGGACCGTTGGTGGAGGCGTGTCCTTCCAAATTGACAGTCTCAGTCCTATTCGCTAGAGCACAAGGACAACCCTTCCTGGATGCTGCCACCACTCAACGAGAAGGATCGTATCAGGTAAGACCAACGTTCCATTTCACCACACCCTTGGATTCACCCTAGTCATCTTCTATAGCTACCCTTTCTTATAGAATTAACCCATCTCCAGTTTTCTTAACAATTTGTAACTAAAAGATATGTAATAGAAATTATGAGCCAAATCAGAATGGATTAGAGCCAAATGTAGTGCTATATGTTATTCTCCTGAGCTATCCAATATTACATAGAACAGCAGCCCCCAACCTTTTAGGCAACAGATTCCGGTTTCCTTGGAGAGAGGTTTTTCTGTGGATCAGAGGGGGCATGGTTTTGTATGCTGCCTGCATCCCACAGATGGGGATTCGCTTGTTTGCATGGCCTGGTATACTGTGGACTGATGTTGGTCCACAGAGGGGGGTTGGGACCCCTGGCCTAGAAGAAACTTCCTAGGGTGTCTTTCGAACCATTTCAAGCACAATACTTCAGAAAATGTCATATCCCAAGTGCAAAATTGCTGTCCTTGAGTACAAAATGTGGTTTTTCAAAAATTTTGGAAATGTTTCAAGCTTATAATAATGCTTCATATATTTTGTTTTGAATATGAAACAGATAATTTTATACTCAAAACAGTTTTGTACTCAAGATGGTGCACAAATGGTGCATTATCTTAAAACTTTCCTTGTGGCTTCAGAGATACGGGTTTATGCATGATGAGAGGCTATTCTGGTTCTGAATTCTGAGAATTGTACTCCCACCATACCTGGAGGCACCAATTGGGGAAGGCAAAAGAAAGTTTAAATAAAAGGTAAAGGTTTCCCTTGTCCAGTTGTGTCTGACTCTAAGGGGCAGTGCTCATAGTAAAAAAAAAAAATCCCAGCTAATCGTTGTTTATCCATCAAACTCTATTAATGTCATTTTCTTTAATCTTATTTACTTTCAGACTATCAAAACTATCCAAGTCAATTTAAAAGAAGAAGTCATCCATTACAAGTTTAAAACATCTTTTTTTGACATATTTGTAAGTATTCTGCTGCAATTGTCATTTTTTTTTAAAAAAAAAGGAGGTCTTTTTTTTAATCAGGGCAAATTATTACTAAATAATTCACATGGTTGTTAAAACATATCAGCTGTTGCATTTTGTAGAATTATTTTTCAGTCTCTAAAAATCTTCTAACACTGCCAGCAGTTTACAGTTTTCTATCGATTTAGTTCACTCAGAAATAATTGTATTGTATTCTCAGAACTTCATCATTGTTCATAAATATGTTGTATATTCATTTTTATTAGCTCTTGGCTTTTTTCCGGTTCTCGGTACTACTTCTTGCATATGCTGTTTTTAAACTCCGTCATTGGTGGGTCATAGCGGTAAGAGAAAATTCTTTACAAAATATGTTTAATTATATAACTTTGTAGCTTCCCAAGCTGCTCTTGTAATGCGTCTTCTTTTTCCTTTCTCCTTCTCTCCTCTTCATCCCCAAGATCACTACATTGGTGTGCAGCACTTTCCTGATAGTGAAAGTTATCTTCTCAGATGTGAGTTCATTAAAAAAAAAATCGGTTCTATTTGAAATTTTGCAGCCACCTTTCTAATGGTTGGAGCACATTAAAATATCCTGTATTAGCTCATGGGAATTTAGTTCATCATTAAAATTCCAGTGGTGGTAATGGGATTGGAGTTGCAAATGTTTGCTTAGAAATAAAGTACTCTATTCAAGACAGCTGATCTTCCAAGATGGTGAATGATAGTCTTTAAGGAATACTGAATATATTTACCTTCGTTAAGCTAACACCTTCCAAGAGTCTTGGCTATAATTCCCATACACTGTAGGTAGTCTACATTTAGTGATTACAATTGAGACTAGGAAGTGAAACTGCTGTGAGGCTTATGATCTTATTTCAGCTTCCCTTAGCAAACTTGTAAAGATCATAAATACGAGGATTGATTGTACAGTCACTTTTTCATCACCGTCATAACTGCAAACAATGCTAAATGAGGCAGTCACTATATGAAGTCTAGCTGTAGTCGGTGGTCATTATGCCTGAAATGTATGAAGGTTGTAGATCCAGTCCAACTGGGAGGCTCTGATAAATGTTAAGTGATCTCCAATACGTGTCTTGAAACTTCTCTCCTTTTTTTTCTTTCTTCATGCAACAGCTGCTGACCAAAGGGGCATTTGGCTACCTTCTGCCCATCGTTTCCTTTGTCCTAGCCTGGCTAGAAACATGGTTTTTGGATTTCAAAGTCTTGCCACAGGAGATAGAGGAAGAACAATGTGAGTGTGCTTATCCAGCGAGGGCTGGTGTGTCAAATAAAGCTGCTCTTCCACCTATTAAAATGGTGTTATCAGCTTTCTTGGTGAGGCATTCTGACAGAGACTTCCTTGTAGAATTCAGGGAAGTATTTGCTGCTTTAGACCCAATGTTTTAAGACTTTTTTGCTTTTTTAATAAGCTAAAAAGCAGGAAAAGAACAGTTTTTCCCCGAACTCCATCACTCTGCTCAACAAATAATTCCCTCAACACTGTCAAACTAGTTTTTAAGTCTGCGTTACTATTAATCTTCTCATCGTTCCTATCACCCATCTCCTTCCACTTATGACTGTATGACTGTAACTTTGTTGCTTGTATCCTTACGATTTATATTGACTTTTTCCTAATAGGATTTGATTGCTTATGTGTTCCCTATGACTATCATTAAGTGTTGTACCTCATGATTCTTGACGAATGTATCTTTTCTTTTATGTACACTGAGAGCATATGCATCAAGACAAATTTCTTGTGTGTCCAATCACACTTGGCCAATAAAGAATTCTATTCTATTCTATTCTACCTCTTAATTATAAGTAGAAGGAAGTTAGAATTTACCCATGACAAATCATTTCTTTCTGTTTCATTTTATTTTTGATATACTGCAAAAAAAAAAATGTAAAAATGGTGGGATTAAGATGTCATTTTTAATCTAGAAACATAACTGAGATTGTTTAGATGAAAAAAGCTCTCTGTTGATTTAAGGAGTTGCTTTTGAGATATGACAGGCAGATAGACTAAGCTGAAAAGTTATAGTAGTTTGGCCAGCTGCTATACAAAAGCAAAATCTGCTTTTCTGAATCCAAACATGCTACAAACAGTTGCTTGGTTTTGTTTGTTTTTGTTTGTTTTTGGTTTTTTAAAAAATTTGATTTATATGCCGTCCTTCTCCGGAGGCTCAGGGTGGCTTACAAGGCATTAAGCAATAGCCTTCATACTTTTGTATATTTATACAAAGTCAGTTTATTGCCCCCACAATCTGGGTCCTCATTTTACCTACCTTAGAAAGGATGGAAGGCTGAGTCAACCTTGAGCCTGGTGAGATTTGAACTTGCAATAATTGTAGACAGCTGAATGTTGTTTGTCCAGCGGAATGTACAGGTTCATGATCTGCTATGATGTAATTAGATTTTTATGTGACTTTGATGTTGTGGTCATGATTTGCAATTGTTTGAAAAGCAGATCGGTTACTGGTCTGGCAACTTTTTAAAATACTGTTCAATAATCATAAAATCTCTAGACTTGCATCCTATTAACACCCCAAAAGTATGCTGGTGACAATTTCTAATTTGTATTAGAAATAGAAAGGCCTGGTTTTAAAATTGTATCTATCCTTCGGAGGTAATATTTAGTCTAACCAATCCAGTACCAGCAGGGATCTTTGGATTCTGGTGATACATACATTTGAGAAATAAATGGGTAAAATTGTTGGAAAATAACTAGTATGTGTTTCATTATGTTTCATTCACTTAAAAAAACATTAATAGTAACTTTAACCCTGATGATAGAATCATCATATGAGCTGTTGCTTGACAGGATGTAGGATACATTTGTTTGTAGTAATCTCAACTGCTAGATCAGTGAACAGACAGCCAGACCACTGTGTTTTCCTAAAACTCTTCATCTCTTAGTGTTTGCTAATCTGAATTGAAAGAACGAAATTGCAGTTTTCACTCTGATTTGCTTTTTATTCTTAGACAGATAGATCTTCCATTAAGGCCAAGTCAGTCCTTCATTAGATCAGTCTCTCCTAATTAGGCATTAGATTTTTTTTATCTTTCTCAACAGTGAACAATGAAAAATTGATCAACCTTTCCGAGTCTTTCAGTCTCGCCTGGACTTCAATGAAAGTTACAGTCCCAGTTTGTGAAATAGTCTTTATTTCTAAGAAGATTGCTCACTATTTTCAAATGTCATTTTCCCTTTCATTCAGGCTTTCTCATGTCATATATTGTGTAGACTGAGCAATAAGTATTATAAGATAATGGCTAAGCCAACCAATTTTTCTCTTGTCCTCTTCTCTTCTCTTCTCTTCTCTTCTCTTATCTTATCTTATCTTATCTTATCTTATCTTCTCTTATCTTCAGGGTATGTGGCAGCTCAGGCTGCTGTGTCTCGTGGACCACTGTTTTATTCAGGAGCACTTTCAGATGGCCAGTTCTACTCCCCTCCAGAATCTGTTGCAGGTAACTGATATTTCTTCCTCTCAAACACTTGCTAACCAACTTTTTATAATGATGAATTTAAGAATTGGCCGGATGGAGAACATAGAAGTTATAAATTCACACATGACATTCACATGATTTCTCTTTTGTGAACTTCAGCTGACACAAATATGACAAGGCTGTTTCACTTCTCTGTTAATAAAAAGGAGCAGACATAAAAGGGGATCAGTTTGTACACCCTGGATATTTTTTAGCAACTGTTTCCTAACGCACTAGTGTGTTTCCAGCAGGTAAACTCTGCTGTGAACCGCATATTCTAATATACACAGAAAATTGCCTAGTGGTTTTTTTCATAATTTAGTGTCCAGATTATACCTAACCTCAACAGAATTAGATGGGGGAAATTGATGCAATGTTTATGGGAACATTTGATTCATGGTTCTGCGGAATGAGTATAGAATTATATAATCTGTAAGCCTTCTGCCTTTACGTGAATCACATTCATATAGCACATAAATCTAAGTGCTATTGCTATTTTTAGGCCTGCCTTCTTCCAGTTGTAAGACAAACCATCAATTCATACAGAAACAAGAAGGATTAGTTTTTCTTAGGGTTAGCAGTTTTTATACCTCAACATGTTCTAAAAGCAAACTCCTGACTGAGTGACCCAAATTGGAATTTAAATATTTAGAATACATAATAAGAAATATCTAGAATTTCCTATTTTGGTTTATTTTTCTCCCAGAATAGTTGGTTTTGTCAAGGAATTCTAGAGCTAGAAGTGTTTCTTCCTACTTTACACATAATGCTTCTAAAAGTCACATCCAAACTTGTAAATATTTATTTATTTTTCTCTCTAATGCAGGATCGGATGAATCAGATGATGAAGTTATAGGGAAAAGCGCAGTAACTGCTGAGGTATGCCTCAATATAGCAGTACCCTTTGGGGTTGTCATATTTTGGGTTATATTTTTCTGTTTTCGTATAATATAATGCACGCTAGTGTTCTTTAGAATAAATCTATTTGCTTTTCTGTCAAGTGTCCAATCTAAATTGCACAATGGAACGGCAATAAAATAGAAGCAAAAGCTTAGTCTAAGCAAGAGTACAATAGTGGGCAGCAACCCATAATAGTAATGGAAAAGAATCAGGTGTCATTTCATAATGCCACCTCACCCATCTATCTATTTTACTATGAAGGTGTATTAAATCCCTTTGCTCGTCTTTTCAATTCACATACAGCTAGAAATGTAATGGGTTTCTAAAATATCCAAGGAAACATTTCCCAGGACAGGTGCTCAAATATACTCTGTGGTTTATATTCTGAAATATATCAGCATTTATCGCAGATAGATATTTATCCGAACACCGTGCCAAGAAGAACTTCCAGATTAGTTGCAGTGATCAGATGTTATATATCTGCATGTATCAAATGTGCAACCATTTCTTGTGGGTCTGTGCAAACAGTATATTAAAATTATATTTTATTTATATTAACTTCATACAAATTTTGTAAGTAGAGTAGTATCTTACTTCTTGGAGAACCCCGTGGCTTTCAGAAAAGACTGAAATATCTTCTGTTGTTTGACGAATATACTTCCCTAAAGCAGAGAATCAAACAAAGCTTTGTCAGGGATTGAATCTTTCCTGCATAAATGTCAATAGTCACTGTGCATCCCAGACCTTGGGTGTCCCAACTTTTTGTGTAGCCTGGGCTACATTGAATGAAGAGGAATTGTCTTGGACCGCATATAAAATACACAATATACTTAATGTATATAAATCACAGAATCATGTTAAAAGTTTATGATCTTGTGGGGCCACATTACTAGTTGTGCTGGGCCACACAACAGACTGGGTTGGACATGCCTATCCTAGACTTTTTAGAAAAATCCACTTGTTTCTTGTTTTTGTTTCTTGCTATCCACCAGGGGGCAGGATTATTCTGTCTTAATATTTTCTACCAACTTCTCAAAGAAGCTCCATAAGCCCATAGTTTTTGGTACAATAGTAGCATGCCGGTCCTGTTATGACATGGCAAACAATTTGTATTTGCTTCCCTGAATGAGTAATAGGGTTTTTTTGTTTTTAGTATTAGGAGAAATAAAACAGCAGATTTGGTAGGCTGGTCCCGATTTAGATTGGGAAAGGTAGCTTTTGAAAAACGTGTAAGGGGTAAAGGCTGGATTTGCTTATTTAGTCTTACTGTTGAAGCAGTAGGTGTGACATCTGAATTTTTTTTTTAAAGTAAGTCATGCAACTAGGGCAGTAATATTTAAACTGATCATATGATTAGAGTTTCTGTTTTGTTTTTAAGGAAACCCCCACTTGTATTTAAAAGACTTTGCAATAACTAAAATATTTAAAATGACAGGACGCTTATTTGGGCAAATTTATATTTAGCCTCTTCAGACAGTACTATTGAATATTTATGGAAAGAGTACTGAAAATTAACAAATATTCAACTTAAAATAAAGACTTTTTTTCTAATATAACGTAGGGGAAGGGAGAAAGATTATCCTTAAATTTAATTGGAATTTGAGGTAAAATTTACATCCATACAGAGAGAAGTAACAGTGGGGTACCCCAAGGTTCCATTTTAGGCCCGGTATTCTTCAATATCTGATCTAGATGAGGGAATTGAAGGGGACTCATCAAATTTGCAGACAACACTAAGCTGGCAGGAATAGCCAACACCCCAGAAGACAAGCTTAAGATCCAAAAAGATCTTGACAGAATTGAACACTAACAAAATATCTATTATCTTAACAAAATAAAATTCAATGAGATAAAAATAAAGTTTTAAAGTTAGGTAAGAAAAACCAACTGTATAAGTACAGATCTTGGAGTCCTAGTGGACAATCACTTAAATATGAGCCAACAGTGTGAGCAGGAAGCCAAAAAAGCCAATGCAATCCTAGACTGTATTAACAGAGGGATAGAATCAAGATCACATGAAGTTCTAGTACCAGTTTACAAAGCCTTAGTAACACCATACTTGGAATACTGCATCCAGTTCTGATCACCACAATACAAAAAAGATGTTGAGACTCTGGAAACAGTGGATAGAAATGCTAAAAAAAATGATTAGGGGGCTGGAGGCTAAAACATATGGAGAACATACCCAGGAATTGGGTACGACTAGTGTAATGAAAAGAAGGACTAGAGGGCACATGATAGCACTTTTCCAATATTGAGAGGTTCCTACAAAGAAGAGGGATCAAACTATTTTCCAAAGCACCAAAAGACAAGAGAAGAAACAGTGGTTGGAAACTAACCAAGGAGAGAAGCAACCTAGAACTAAGGAGAAATTTCCTAATGTTGCGAGCAATCAACTAATGGAATAGCTTGCCTTCAGAAATTGTGGGTGCTCCATCACTGAAGGCTTTCAAAAAGAGACTGGACAACTATTTGTCTGAAATGATATAGGATCTCCTGCTCAAGCAGGGGG
Source organism: Ptyas mucosa (assembly GCA_012654045.1). Lineage (NCBI taxonomy): Eukaryota > Metazoa > Chordata > Lepidosauria > Squamata > Colubridae > Ptyas > Ptyas mucosa. Next base: position 6,472,297 of record WNWU01013599.1, read on the forward strand.
TTGGACTAGAAGACCTCCATGATCCCTTCCAACTCTAATGTTCTATGTTTTACGTTCTTGTTTTCAAGAAAGCTGATTTTATACTGATTCAATGGACAACAGAGTTTCTTCTTTCATTCACCCTGAAATGGCACCTGTCATAGAATTTGATCACTTTGACTCCCGGGAACAGCATGGGGATATACAGAGTGCAGATGGTAAATGAAGGGAAGTCTGGTTGGTGCTGCATGTAGCCAAGAGTATCTCCTTCTATCATACTAGATTAAATTAAGTCTTGATCTAATGAACTTGAGATATCAGCATCTGCTGAGTATAAAGTGAATTATGTGTTGCTAAGCTGTGTTTCATATTTTGGCCTAGGAGAGAGAATATGTCCGGCAAGGCAAAGTAGCAATGGAGGTGATGGATCAGATCTTAACCCAAGAAGAAAACTGGATTTTTGAGAAATGCACAGTAAGTTTACATTTCTGAGTGACTGCTGGCAGAAATCCTAGAACCAGTCATGTCACCTGGAAATGACACTATTTGATTTAGAAAAAGCAGTGCTAAAGTTTTCTGTTACTTTCCAGTATCAAAGATTGCTGATGCTCTCTGCATTGCTATGGTATTACCTGGTGCATTACTTTATCATTCTTGCATTGAGACCTCTCGGATAAATTTTAATAAGGACCTGATATCCTCCTGTCTCTTTGGTTTCAGTTTTTATGAACTTTGCTGTAGAGCAAAATTTAATTTAAAAATGACAATAACGAGGACCTACTGAATAAGCCTGAATAATTTGAGGGAAGCGAATTTTCTTCCCAGTTGCTGCTCAAGATCAGGAGGCAGCACTTTCTGCTCATTCTGAATTCTAAATTGAGAAGGAAAAGGGAAGAAGTTGGACCATGGAGACCCAACAATTGTACCGGGGGGGGGGGATGTAGAGTATAATATTTCATGTAGACTATGTAAGCCTTTTGCAGGATTCTGTTTCGCAGGAGTAAAATCTGAGCATAACTGTAATCTTCCCTTATTAATATTTATCAAAGGAAAATAAGGATAGCAGTAGCAATAGCACTTAGACTTATATACCACTTTATAGTGCTTTACAATACCCTCTTAGCAGTTTACAATGTCAGCATATTGCTGGGTCCTCATTTTATCAATGTCAGAAAGATGGAAGGCTGAGTCAACCTTGAGCCAGTCAGGATTGAACTTGGCTGTGGGCAGAATTTCCCCGCGAAAACTGCATTTTAACCACTGCACCATCAGAGATACACAATATATAATGGATTAACAGAGTTTATCTGGATTCACTTGGCACCAGATTCTTGATGGAAAAGCAAAATGTTCTTGTGGATACAGTAGATATAAAAAGTCTATACACCGTTGTTAAAACGGCAGGTTTTGAAGCTGTAAAAAAATCAGAACAAGATTAATCACTTGAGAATTTTTTCCACCTCGAATACAACATACAGGCTGTGCCATTCAATTGAAAAACAAATTGCAGTCTTTGAGGAGGAAAAAATAAAAAACTTACAAAAATATGGTTTATATACTCTTATATAAGTAGAGATGTGGCTGTGTTTAGAAGGACCCAGATTGTGAGGACCCAGATTGTGGGGGCAATAAGCTGACTTTGTATAAATATACAAAAGTATGAAGGCTATTGCTTAATGCATTGCAAGCCGCCCTGAGTCTCCGGAGAAGGGCGGCATATAAATCTTTTTTTTTTAAATTAAAAAAAAATTAACCAATATTCAGACTGATATTAAATAGTAGTCAGTAGGTCATCAATTAAGATTACTCTGCTCAAGCCCATAGGCATAGGTTTAGCTCTTCTGCTAGGATTTTTCTGAATTTACTCCGTTGCCTCTTACGAAGAGCTTACAGTGGTTGAACAGATCTCATTATTGGAAGGTATCAGTCAGGACAAGAGTTCAAAATTTGTTCCAGGCATTGGATATACTATAGGATACAGTGAAGACCGTCATCAACAAGTGGAGAAAATATGGCACAGCAGTGACGTTACCAAGAACTGGGTGTCCCTCCAAAATTGAAGAAAATTAATCTGAAGCGCTGCCAATAGGCCTACCTCAGCATTAAAGGAGCTGCGGGAATTTCTGGCAAGGATTGGTTGTGTAATACAGTACATCACAACCATCTCCTGTATTTGTCATATGTCTGGACTGTGGGATGGCAAGACAGAAGCCTTTTCTTAACAAAGAAAAGCATCTAAGCCTGGCTGTATTTTCCAAAACCTATAGTACATCAAGTCTGACAAAAGCATGTGAAAAAAAATGTGTTTATGGTCTGATGAGATCAAGGCCATGAACTTTATGGCCATAGTTCCAAAAAGTATGTTTGGTGCAAAAACAATACTGTGCACCACCAATAATGCACCATACCACACAGTGAAGCATAAAGGTGCCAGCATTATGCTTTGGGGCTGCTTTTCTTCATCTTAAACTGGGGCTTTAGTCAAGGTGGAAGGAGAACATTTTATGAAAAGTTATAAATATCAGTCAATTATAACACAAAGCCTTCAGGCTTCTGCTAAAATGCTGAAGACAAAGAGAAATAATCACCTTTATAACAATGACTCAAAGCATATCTCCAAATCAACAAAAGAATGGCTTCAGTAGATGAATTGATTGGTGACATCAAAGGGGGGGGGTATCTGAAGAGGGCTGTGCACAGGAGATGCTTTGGAGCACTTTTTCAAGGAAGAATGGGTAAAGATTCCCAAGATAAGATGCGCCATGTTGATGGGCTCCTACCTTCAAATGCTGTCGTTAATGACTGAATGCTGTCATAAAATCAAAAGGCGTTTCAACAAAGTGTTAATTTATTTTTTTATTTATTTCCAATTTCTATACCGCCCTTCTCCCTGAGGACTCAGGGCGGTGTACAGCCAGAAATAAAAAACATGAAATATAAATATTAAGACAATTAAAATATATATAAATTTGGCTACAAAATTTAAAACTCACAAACCAATTAAAATATTTAAAATTTCTTCTTAAGCCAGCCCGGCTTGTTGGAAAAAATGTGTTTTGAGGGCACGGCGGAAGGCACTGAGGTCATGAATTCTCCTTATCTCCGGGGGCAACTGGTTCCAGAGAGTGGGTGCCCCCACCGAGAAGGCTCTCCCCCTGGGGGTCACCAGCCTACATTGTTTGGCTGATGGCACCCTGAGGAGGCCCTCTCTGTGGGAGCGCACGGGTCGATGGGAGGTCATCGGTGACAGCAGGCGGTCTCGGAGATAACTAGGCCCTATGCCATGGAGCGCTTTAAAGGATATGCACACTTATACAACCACATTTTTGTAAGTGTTGTTTTTTTTTCACCTGAAAGATTTCAGATTGTTTTTCAATTGACTTGTACAGCTTATATGTTATATTAGAAGTGGGAAAAAATTCTAAAGTGATTTATTTTGGTCTGGTTTTTGTTTTTGTTTTTACATCTCAAAACCCTGGCATTTTATATCCACTGTAAGTCATAGTTTAAATAGTTATACTTACTCCCTATCTTTTTTACTTCTGTTGAATCACTAGAACCACTGAGATTAACCAAGAATGCTGCCTTAAGTAGTTCATCTGTGTGCCAAATAAGGCCAGCCAGGGCATATACTAAGAGGCTTCTTGGTGGCCTCGCTCTAAACTGGAGTAATTGTCTTGGATGCCCCGGGACTAGATAATTTACAGAAGCAATGGAAGTTGTTAGACTGGCGTTTGGTGAATCATTTAGACAAGATAGTATAGGATTGCCTGCTGTTTAACCTTGGGGCCAGCTCAGTTAACAAAAAGTGGTGGGGGAGGGAATACTACAATCCTGGAAATTTTCATGAGACAGTAAAAGGACAAATGTTGAACTCACGTGACTTTAATATTTCTTGTGCAGGACTTTGGGGATACAATTCATTTTCTTGAAATGCCATTCTATGGCAAGGTTTTCATCCTAAAGGTAAGGTGCCTTTCAGCTTCCTTCCAAGCTTTCCAGCCATCTTTCGTTTCCTTTCCTACACCTTTTGTTGAAAATGGTGGGAGTAAAGATGGGCAGATACAATCTTATGTTTTGAAAGAGATGCTTTTTTGAATGGCTGGAAGGGAATATACTGTGGGGTGATTGCTTGCCACCCTGTAATACACATATTTCTTTTTTGTGTCTAGCTGGTATTTCTTTCTAGAACTTCTCTCAATGATGTTATTTGTTTGAGAGATTTTAAATTGGGGTATGGATGCAGTTCAACTCCCATCAGGACTGGCTGACACAACTATCAGTTAGGGATGATAGGGTGTTGGAACCCAAAAACCTCTGAGCATCGCAGGAATCTCAAATGAGTATTCCTTTTAATTATTGCTTTAGTGAGTGTTGAGGATATACCATTAAATGAGATGTTGAGGTGTTTAAGCTCATCCTTCAATTTCCACTGACTGATTAATGTTAGTTACCCTTTGTTACAAGTGTTTCTGGGGGCACAGATTCTGAAATGTAACCTGTGTTACATTTGCAGGCTATTCTACAATGTCCAGCTGAGTTAGTATACCAGGAGCTGATTCTCCAACCAGAGAAGATGGTCCTATGGAATAAAACTTTGCTAGCATGCCACGTAAGTCTTTCCAGACACGTAAGTCTTTCCAGAAGAATACCTTGTAACCAAAAGGTATTCTTCACTTATCACTAACATTATTTGTAGTATTGATTATTATTATCTCTCTAATACCCCAAGCTGAAATTTTGAATTATTCGTGGTTCTTCTTGCTATGAACTGTTATCTTCAGAAAATGATGGATAGAGGTAGAGGGATGATTTCTAGGCTGTTGGGCTTCTTATGTTATTTTGGGCTTTTCTTTTCAATAGCTATGAATCAGAACTGCAGCACACTTACTCATCCTTTTGTTTGCTAAAGACACTTTTGTTGTTTGATGCCACTTGCATAAGCATTACACATTAAGATTAAAAGGTTCAAAAACACAATCTCCCACTGAATTAATGCATAATTTATAATTTTTAAAATAAATATTTATAATATTTATAAAATAGGAGGATCTTTGAAATGCCAAAGAGTTACCCAGGATTTGCTACTTAAATTTCATTTTCTATCCATTGGTTTCTGCCAACAGCATGTATTTTTCTGCTTTATTTAATGACAAAGCCTATCATTTTTCCTTTGTCTTGTGCTTTCCAAATATATTGGTTTAGAATTTATTCTGTTACCAGATTAAATATATGAATGTTTACAATACCAATCAGTGATATTGTTTTTCTTCTGTGTAAATATGGAACATACCTGTGAACATAGCTGAAATTAATCATCATTGTTCTGATTTTTTCGCAAGTCGTTCCTTTACAAAGAAATCATGCCAAGAAAATACTCTAAACTAGCTTATGTTGGCAGAAGTGGGAAAACCTTCTGTTTTCTTACCAGATCTTGGAACGAATTGATGATAACACAACTGTATCCTATGATGTGGCAGCTGGTGCCGCAGCTGGTGTTGTCTCTCCTAGGTAAGTTCTAATTCAGACTATATTTTTCACTATCTATTTCGTTTCAATGAACTGATGTTTCATATGTGCTCTCTTTACAAATCAAGAGATTTTGTGAATGTGCGTCGGATTGAGAGAAGAAGAGACCGGTACATTTCATCAGGGATAGCAACAATTCACAGCTTGCGCCCTCCTACATCCAAATACGTCAGGTATGAAAATCATATTGTTGTCCTATATCATCCCGGAAGCATTTTTCAATACACAGGTAGGAAAGGGTGGGGAAAATTTTTTTTTTTAATTATAAAGCTTTTAGTTACTGTCTGCATTGGCAATGAAAAAAATACAGTAAAGAGCTTCCTATATAGCAGCATTTTCTGAGTAATTAGTTCGCTTCTGACCTTCAGCAACAGTGAGGAGAAATAATTTATTATTATTATTTTGATTTATATGCCGCCCTTCTCTGGAGACTCAGGGCAGCTTACAGTGCGTTAAGCAATAGCCTTCATACTTTTGTATATTTATACAAAGTCAGCTTATTGCCCCCACAATCTGGGTCCTCATTTCACCTACCTTAGAAAAGATGGAAGGCTGAGTCAACCTTGAACCTGGTGGGATTTGAACTTGCAGTAATTGCAAGCAGCTGATCTTAATAACAGTGAATTAGTCCACTGCGCCACCAGGACTCTTTGATAATAATTGTAAATAATTTAGGAACATTCTTGGATGTAAGCAGAATTGTATGGTAGCAACTTATATATGGGTGGGACATGGTGGCTCAGTAGCTAAGACTCTGAGCTTGTCGATCGAAAGGTCGGCAGTTCAGCCATTCGAATCCTTAGTGCCGCGTAACGGGGTGAATTCCTGTTGCTTGTCCCAGCTTCTGCCAACCTAGCAGTTCAAAAGCACATAAAAAAATTTAAGTAGAAAAATAGGGACCATCTTTGGTGGGAAGGTAACAGCGTTCCATGTGCCTTTGGCATTTAGTCATGCCGGCCACATGACCATGGAGATGTCTTCGGAAAGCGCTGACTGTTTGGCTTTGAAACGGAGATGAGCACTGCCCCCTAGAGTCAGGAACAACTAGCACATATGTGCGAGGGGAAGCTTTACCTTTACCTTTAGCTTATATATACTTGGGGATTCCCCAGTATGCATAAGTCATGACTCCTTATTTTTATTAATTTATTATTAAATTTATTTACTGCCCATCTCATTTCAAAGATACTCTGAGCGGCTTATAGCGTAAACACATTAAAATCATCTAATATAAGTATACGCAATAAACTCACAGTACAAACAATAAAATCATTGAGCAAGATGGAGAAGGAGGGAATTAAATGTCCAGAGGAGGGGAGGGGGGGATTAACTTTTAAGTAATCGTCCACCTGAGGTTTGAAGCTCCCCCATTGGGGACCCAAGCCATCTGGCAGGATCAGATCTTAAGGTTTTTAACGAAAGTCAGCAGGGTGGAAGCCAATGTCCCGTCAGGGGCTATGATATTTCAAAGGGTGGGAGCATGCCATCCCAAATTCCTTGACTGATGGAATTTGCATTATGCTCATCTGCTTTAATTTGATCAAAGACCGGCAAGGAATGCAAAAGTGTATTTGTAAGGTATAGATCCGTGATGGCGAACCTATGGCATGTGTGCCACAGGTGGCACGCAGAGCCATATCGGTGGGCACGCGAGCTCAGCTCTGGTGCACATGTGCACGCCGGTCAGCTGATTTTTGAGCCTTCTGGGCCCACTGGAAATTGGCAAACAGGCCGTTTCCGTCCTCTGGGGGGTGGGAAAGGCAGTTTTCGCCCTCCCCAGGTTCCTAGAAAGGCTCTGGAGCCTGGGGAGGGTGAAAAATGGGCTTACTGGGCCCACTGTGCCTTCACATGCCAAAAGTGGGGAAAGCACGGGGGGGAGGGTCATGCCCACATGCATGGGGGCAGGGCAGATAGAATTATGGGTGTGGGCACGCACGCATCTGCTCCCACCCTGCTCCCCCCACTTTTGGCACTTGATAGCAAAAAGGTTAGCCATCACTAGTATAGATCAATTAAAACAGAGAGAGAGAGAGAATCTATGCTGAATGACTTCCAGAACTGTGGAAAGTTAAGTATGTATACTCCAATAGCCATGCTGGCTGGGGGTGATAGTGATTATAGACCAGCATAATACAGGTAGTCCTCAACTTACAACAGTTTGTTTAGTGACTGTTCAAAGTTACAACGGCACTGAAAAATGTGATTTATGACCGGTTTTCACAGTTATGACCTTTGCAGCATCCCCGTGGTCACATGAACAAAATTTGGACACTTGGCAACTAATTAATATTTATGACCATTGCTGTGTCCCAAGGTCATGTGATCCTCTTTTGCGACCATTTCACAAGCCAAGTCAATGGGGAACTAGGTTCATTTAACAACCTGGTTACTGAGTTATCAACTGCAATGATCCACTTAGCAATTGTGACAAAAGAAGTCGTAAAATGGGGCAAAACTCACTTAACAAATTTCTCACTTAGCAACAGAAATTTTGAGCTCAGTTGTGGTCATAAATTGAGGACTACCTGTGCAGTAACCAATTAGCCATGCAATCCGAAATATTTATACCATTTTTACTTGTCTCGTGTTACGTTTTGTACTTTTCAAATTGTAAGTAATATATGTGAAAGGTATTTTTAAAAACAAAGAACAAAATTCCCACTCCAAATATTTTCCAAAATTTCTGAAAGGTAGTCGGGCTCATGTTTTGATTATCCTTCAAAGTGAAAAGGAATTTTCAAAATAGGCATTCAGGATAGCTGTAGCACTTTCTTACTCAAAAATCCTGTTCCATTTGTTTAGTTAACTAAAACTTGCTATATCTGCCCAAATGTTGGGCAGATTTAGAGAAAAAGACAAAGTATTCAGTTTTCTGCCTCCTGGAAAAAATAGAATTTTGGAGTTTTTCTTCTATCAGCAGAAATTCTTGAGTTTTATGTCAGCACTCTAGAGTTCCTTGTGCTAAAACAAATGGAACGATCATAGCACTCATCCTTCAGAATAGTTTCTATGGTCTTTCGTGTGTGCCTGTAATGAAGGCTGCATGAATAAGAAACACCTTCTGAAGCCACCCCCTGGGACCGTACATTTCAGAGCTTCCTACATAAAAGCATTTTCTGGGCAATTAGTTTGTTTTTGGCTTCTATATAATGTCTTGTGATGAGCAAACTCCAGTTGTGCGCAGTTTCCAACAAGGCCTCTTTGTTGTCGTTGCTTTCTGCCTCGGGTGAGCAGCCAGGGTTTCTCTGTTCACCACCTTTATTTTTTCTGAATAATAGGATTAAAACATCATTGGCCTTTAACTCAGAATTTGTGTAGCAATTGGAAAGATATATGAGAGAGACTGTGTTCATTTCACATGTCAGTGTGCATTATCAAGTGTTGTGTATCTTTATCCTGTTCAAGGAAATTGAATTTCTGGTATTCAAAATGCTCTGTTTTTTTTAAAAAAAACAGTTTTTTTGCATCTGTTATCAAGATACCAAATACAGATAAGAACTGGCATCTTTTCACCCATTTCTTCTTCTTAGTATTTAAATTTGTGGGATATTCCTTGAAGGGCATCCTTCAAGTCTAAGCAATCATGGGGTCCAGATTCATTTGGTTGAAAGGACACTGGGACTTAAGGACATACCTGTAATAATACTTTATTTATAAATGCACTGGTATGGTATAATCAATGCAAATCAGCACTACTCCTGTGGTTGGTGGCTTGCTCATAACTAATTTCCCATGAAATGCAGCTTACAGATTTTTTAAAAAGACAATAAATTTGCAAAATCTTTAATAGTATGGCCTGCACCCAGTATCACTGATAGCTGCTTTCCCATCTGAAGTAGTTTCGGTATCATTATCTTTGAAATGGTTGATGCCCTCTTTAGCACTCCATTGATGGAATGTTCATAAGGAAACTCCAAGCCAGTAGCTTATCTGTACTAGTTTTAAATAGCTGGAGGTGAGATTGCAGTTGAACTAAACCAATTAATGATTCTAAAAGGGCATCATTAGAAACAAAAGGGTATAATGATCGTGACATTGCCTAATTTGTTTTTATAATGTAAATGTACATTGCCTTGAACTTTTCTGTTCAATGGTTGGTCTGCCATTAAACTAAAATTTATCTTAATTTTTTTCTGTTCTGTCAGTATATCTCCAACATTATTTATGCTTTTGGCTTTTCTCAGAGCAGAGAATGGCCCAGGAGGTTTCGTTGCCCTGAAATGTCCCACCAATCCAAATATTTCTACTTTGTTCTGGATACTCAATACGGACCTTAAGGTAAAGTATATTTTATCTTTCTAGGTCTTGATTTAATACTGGGTTATCGTTACAAATTGGTCCATTGTGCTTTACTGTATTCTGATTTTTCCAACACAGCTGGCTGGCTATTACTGCATTGTCTTTGGCTCCCTGGTGCTTGTGGGCTATGCTGAACAGAATGTTACATGGATTATATAACAACCTAGATTCTGTTGCAATACATACTTTACTTCCTGCAGTTCCTAGGAGACTCAGTATTGTATAAATACCACAGATTAATTCAAAATGATGTTCCACTGATCTTTTTATTCTAACTTGTAATATGAGTCTAAGAGCCATGGTGGTGCAGTGGTTAAAATGCAGTATTGCAGGCTAATTCAGCTCACTGCCAGGAGTTTGATCCTCACCGGCTCAAGGTTGTCACAACCTTTGAGGTTGGTAAAATGAGGACCCAGATTGTTGGAGGCTATGTGCTGACTCTGTAAACAGTTTAGACGGGGCTGTATAGCACTGTGAAGTGGTATATAAGTCTTAAGTGCTATTGCTAAGTGCTATTCTAATCTACAATACAGATATTTTATGATATCCTTAAAATACTGTGATCACAAAGTCTACATAAAATACAAAGTTACCAACATGGGTTGGATTCAGTTTCCTGCAGTGGAAGTTTTTAGTTCCAGATTAGTTTTGTTTAGTTCCAGTTACTTTGTTGCCCTAGTTCCCTCTTTAGAGACTCATGGGAGAAATTGGTGGTATTCTTCCTTATTAGAACACTCAGTAGTGCCATTTTTAATTATTTCCTGGCTTCCAAAAACTGTTATTGCCAGAAGAAATTGGGAGAAGAAATAAAAATGGTGGGAATGTGCTAATTAACATATGCCTCTCTAATAAACAAACCATCGTTTGTTTAAGTGAACTCAATAACGGTTCAATTCTGCAATTTCCCCCATCACAGTGTTTATATTATTCTAATCTTATGGTTAGAAATGGAACTATATTGTGATGGAAAACTATGCTTTATATGCTAAATGTTGTAGATTTCATTTCTAAATATACTTGACAAAAAAAGTTGCCAGAAATCCTGAAGTTCTGCTTGAAATTAGTGTAGATGAAATTGAACGAGGTGGACATAGTTGTATAAAATAAGTTCCTGGATTCATAGTTTTATTCATTTTTAAAAGAGAGAGTAGCCATAGTTTGTGGCTAACCTCATTTACTCAGTAATGCCTCAGGTAAAACTGAAGTTGGATGGCAGAACTGGGAAATATCTTTCTCTATTTTAAGAGGCCACAATTATGTACCAAATATTTGATAATTTGACTAGATTAGACAAGACCAATGAGCATTAGAATATATCAACATTAAATTGATGTGTTTTGATTTGCTTGTTTTGTCCTATAGGGTCGGCTTCCCCGATATCTAATTAACCAAAGCTTGAGTGCCACCATGACAGAATTTATGTTCCACCTGCGTAAACGAATTATGGATATTACATCAAGATCTAATTCTTAAAACTTGATTTAACATTGCCTTTTGAACGTTCTGTGAACCTATCAAGGCCCAAAGAAGTGGATACCTCTTCCTATTAGTTGAAAAAAATTATTTAGCTGTCATTCAGGATAAAAATGAAAAATTAGCCTGTGGCCGGTGATGTCAATTTATAGACTCAGGAAGATAATCATGTGGGAAGAGGAGATAAGACGGTTGATGGTTCAAAACAGAACATATTGAAGAGAAAAATTAGGACAAAATCTTTGAGATCTTTTGCTGATGATCAAAGTTAACACTGCAGTTGTTGTGCCAAATTAATTCATGAACGTAATCGCAAAATCCTGTTGCTTAATCCCTAATACTTCTACCTGTCCCTCTTTTCTCCCTTGATATGGTCATACTATTTCTGACTAGTATAAACTTATAAACACATCTAAATGTGAAGAGTACCATCAAGTAATCCTGCATATGAAGTGATATGGTTGAAGTGCTGCATAATAAGCCAGATAATTTTCTAATCACTGTTGTGTCAACTCTGGACCCTGCACTTTCCTAAACAATGATGTTCCCCAGAGGGCTGAATTGCCCAAAGGTGTGACTGTAATTTGACTATCTGTCCTTGAAGAGGCGATGGTTTCAGGAAATGAAATTCCCACTATCTCCATTGAATACGTGGATTAGAATTATGCTTCAAATTGGTGTGTGCCTTTCTGAGGTGCTGTTCTAATTCTATCATGATTTTTTTTAAAAAAATCTTCTTTCCGAGATTATGAAGAAGGCCCCACCTCTGTCTGCAGAACTGAACCTTCTACAGTGGCTAACATTTCACAGTTTGATTATGATATTCCATCCTGTTGTGAGTAGGCTGGAGGACTTGCTAATTAAGGCCAAGATTTATATTCTGAATTTTCCTAAATGACTTCTTAATCCAGAAATAGTGAATTCCAGCCCTTTTCTTCAAGGATACGTGGTAAGTGCAGGAGAAGCTTACTTGAAAACACCTTGTCATCTGCTTCTTTTCCTTGCCCTGACAACATCATGAGGCATGTGCTGAATTTGCCATAATAATGAATGGACCTTCTTAAGGCAAAGACAAGAACTATCACTAAAGCATGAGGATTGTGCTTCCTTAAAGTAGATACTTGTCCATCTTCTTCCCCCAAAATTTATTTTCATGGAAGATGATTCCTTAATAAATGCAGGTCCTGAAAAAGCTTTAGGATATGAACCGGACTAGAAGTTCCATCTGACTTATATATATCTTGCCTATCACTATTGAAGTGAAATCTTACTGCCTATCATCTCCGGGAATAAGGAAAGTCATAAACGAGAAGCTGCTTCAAAATGTTTTTTTGATTATTATTTTTATAATAATCACCATGAAATATGTGAATATATTCTCATTTCTAAAGATTAGCAATTAATTTTATTTAAATGCCTTCAGTTACTTTTAAGCATTCTGGATATCATTGGGAAGTGGCTTGTACTTTTTTGTAAATCTAACATAGATTTCTTTGCCTTTACACTTCATTTAAAAAGCCACCTGAATTAAAAATGCCTTTTGCTTCAAATATTTGAGAATTAATCAAATAAAATAATAATAAAAACTTCACTGTCTCAATGTGTACTTCTTTTGAGCCTGATGTATCTTTTTACATTCAGCTTTGCTAATCTAATCTAAATCTAATCTTTGTTTTCATTGTTCTAAATAGTTTTTGCTTTTCTGTGTTATGCAGTTAGTGGGGGGGTTTATATATATAACATGACCCAAAGCTTGCTTTCTCATAAATACACACGTGTTCTGTTATAACTTATCCTTCATAAGTATATCTGTGATTTTCTTTATTTTATTGTATTTAAATAATCTTTTGAGAAAGAAGCAACTAAGGCCCTTGTGGTACCTTAAAAAACACACAAAATGATCTAATGTATAAAATACAGGCCACAGAACTATGCTTTAATAAATTATTAGCCTTTTAGATGTAGATTAATGTGGTTATTAGCTCAATTAAGACCAGTTACATGTTTTGATATCTCACTTTGTGGCTTACACATCAAAACCGTTTGCTAAACTTAATAGAGCTTGCCATCTACTTAACAATATGACATCCAAAACCAGAATTTCTATAGGACTATAGCTTGAAGTTCTATGCTGCAAACAAACTACTTCTGCGAGCAAGAATTGTTCAAGCTGGATGCTGACTGATTAAAAGACAGAATTGCCTGAGATTGCAGTATAACCCTATAGAAGTGGGTATTGAAACTGATCCCAAAAATGGAGAGAACCAGTGAAGCTATTTAAGCTGATTTGGCTATCATGAAAGGGGCAATGAGTATTTTTTGTTGGCAATTATCCAACAAATAGGAGGAAGAAAGATGCCTGCAAGCTTTTCTGCCTTACTACTCAGTAGCCATAGCTCTTGAAATGAGAAAGATTTCAGTATGTTGGAATTGTAACCTACAAGAACAGCTGCTTATTAAGAAATATCCTAGTGACATCTTAACAAGAATCCTATTAATTAATAACACTCCAGTGAAGCCAGAGTTTTTCCCTTTGGTGGTTAAACAGTTAGAAAAGAAGCTATGGAAGATTATTTCAGTATAAGTAGCTACAGTAGATTATTATATGCACAGATGGAAAGATTCAACACCAACCACTATGAGCAATGGTTGTTGAAGCTGAATTTGCTACATTTTGCTGAAATGGATAAATTGTTTTCTTTGATTAGGGAAAAAAAACATATCTACATTTATTGGTGACTGGAAGCCCTTCATGAACTTTTTGCACATAAATGAACTTGCAATTTATGGGTTTGATGATTAGACTCAATAGATTATAAAAAGAATAATAATAAGATGTAACTTTAACAATAGAGGTTAAAATATATTTGTACTTATAACTGCTGTGAAGAATATCAGAAATCACTTCTTATATCTTTTTTCTTTTTTCCTTTTATTTTGTTTATACTGTATTAGTCTGTGTTAGTTTTTATTTTCTTGTTTAAAAGTCATAAAATATAGATAATAAAAAAGCCCTAGGGCAGATAAATGTTCTGACTCCCAAACTAGCCTTATTAAATCAAAGTTTATAGCTATTAAAAGTACTGTGAAATATTGACCACATGGAAATTTCATTCATTCATTTAAATTCTTATAAATTCCTACTTTCTGAGCTATAAGGATGCAGAATTGTAAGGATGCAATGCATATAAAACATATTCTAAAATCTAAAGTGTTTTGCTGGTGCTTTGTATATGAACCATAAACGATAGCCTAGGACAAAAAGAAAAAAAATATCCCAAACCAATACAGGAATTTGACATCATACTCTGTGAACCTCTCTTCCATCTGCTTTATTATAAGTATTTGTGGTGATGTCACAAAGATATAATCAAAGATCACTTGAAAAATAGTGTGGCTTATTTTCTTGCACTTCTCGGGATATAAAATTTTAGGTGAAGGAATGTGATTCATGTACCACAGCATCCTCAATTTTGTTTTTGAAGCTAGATAACTTTTATTGCAATCTGACCTCCAAATGTCTTGGTACATGTAATCCAATATGAGCAGGACTAGAAGGTCCCATCTGAAAGGAGCCAGCCTGGGAAAAGCCATTTAAAATATTTGGGTATTTTTTTTCCTTTGCAAGACTTGAAAAGCTATCAAGGAAGGCAGAAAATTAGAATGCTTAGGCATTCTTGCTTGGCATAAAACATCCACTGAAACCAAGCATGATACCAAACACAGTGTTTGATCTCAGAAATGATGTTCACTTTTGCTTTGGCAGGCCAGCACTACAGTCCCATAGCAATCATATCATGGTTGTGAAATGAGTCCCATCTATTAATCTGTTGTCTTGGTTATACTGGGTACTTTGTCTTCAAAAAATTACAAGATATCTCACAACTAGACTAATTCATAGATCCAGAAGTGTTTTGAGTGTCAAGAGCATTGTCAGAAACTGGCCACCATTTTGTGGAATGTCCATTTAAAAAACCATGTTCTAAAAGTCAAATTAATACAGTAATTACTCACTGTTTACCATCCTAGCTTACCTTTTGTATGCTGAGGCACATTTGCTGACAAGCATGGACGTACAGCCTCCGTATTTTTATTTTCTGATTATATCCATGGAGTTATGGTGCCTCTTCCATTTTAAAAAACTAAGAGAATAAACAAAATCAAGTCAGGGCCTCCAACTGATAC
This sequence comes from Ptyas mucosa, assembly GCA_012654045.1. NCBI lineage: Eukaryota > Metazoa > Chordata > Lepidosauria > Squamata > Colubridae > Ptyas > Ptyas mucosa. Next base: position 6,487,762 of record WNWU01013599.1, read on the forward strand.
CAGTTTAGATAAGTGTCTCTGGACCTCCTAGAGGCGCTTCATTATTTAATACTGCTTTAATAGGTCTTGAGGAAGATAACAAAAACGAACTTACTCCCCATATAAAAGCCAAATGCCAAGACCACAATATATTATGTTGAATTTGGTATGTTTTGTTCAAACGCCTTAAGCTATGGAGGATTGAAGGAAACATTTCACATGATCTCTGCTTATGACTGTCAGACAGTATTTAAAGAGAAATATAAACTTCTTTGTCTTTTTTTCAAGCGCAATTTCTGTTATCCCTATCGTATACTCTGATATACTAGTTATAGGCATATTTTATAATCTGCAGCTTTTGCAAGTGACATGGATTTCTTGGGCCAAGTGTGTTGTTGCTGTTACCACGATGAAGATGAATTAGAGAAGAATTCATTGATCACTGGGTATGTATTTTAGCATTTCACAATTATCTCAAGGTTCCATAAATATGATTGCAATGGTATGAATCTGCATAAACCATACGGAAGTTTTTTGCTTTGAAAGTAATGCTGGAAAGTTGAGCATTTAGATCCATCGCCAGGAGTTTTCTAGCATTGTCCATTCTGTTGCTTGTTCCCCTTGTTTTCTGTGACTCCTCTCTAATTCCAACCGAAGGACAACTTGTATTCAACATGTTCTGTTCTCATTAGGCTGAACCCTTCCCTATATTTTTCTATGCTTTTAGCAAGGAACAAAGATGTCCTATACTTGCATGGGGCCAGAGTGGGACTATCTCCCTCCTTTCTGCATGTATATTTGGCAGGGTTGGATGTGCTCCGAGTACATTCATGAAGCAGTGTCACCTACTGGGCCTCAGAACCATGCTTTGGGTGTTACGGTGCCTAACTTACACGGTAGAATGGCCTCTACCTATAGATAGGATGGCCCGGCCATCCTTTTGGCCTTCAGGAAAATAGTGAAGATCTGTTCTTTTTCCTCCGGGCACTGAGGCCAGGATTTGATAGTTTGACCCATGGTGGATGATGGATGGATGGAAGTTTTTTATTGAGACCTCAGGAGAGTTTATTGCATTGAATGACTTTTAATGTTACTACATTTTTATTTTGTTTGCTTCCCAGAGTTCCTTTGGGAGGTGGGCTTCTATACCCGTTTGTTTAATAAATAAAAGCAATATTTCTGCAACCTTGGGGATGTTTGTTTATCTCTTCTGAAGCTATCTCTTTAGGTTTAGATGCTGCCGTTTGGGCTGCATAAAGTAATGGCTTGTTATTAATATAAATAGGACAGCATCTGTGAGTGCTTTTACTTAGCTTCAAGGCAGATTTCTCCTGTTCCTGTTTTCAACAGGATCTGATCTCTTAATCGCTTGATATTAATTTCATTATGGTGGCATGTCTAATGTCAAAATATTTTGCTTCATTCTGTATTTGTAATTTGAGTGTTGTTCTCCTTTAATTGTAATCATAATTCCTTCTACTTACCTCTAGATTCTAACCTTCAAAGTCCTATTCTATCTTTTTTTTTTTTGAGATGTCAAGTTTAGCCAAAGAGCAATGTAACACAATCCAGCAAATTGATTACATATTCAATCTTGACAAACTAACCCTATACTACCATAACATAATAGATGTACCCTGGAGATTTTAGGGAGTGGTTATCCTAAACCTTATCCTCTTCCACACAATCCAGTTTTGGATTATCTCACACCCCTCCTTGGAATGTGCTCCCTCCTTCCAGTTAGCCTATTACGTTACAAAAACATTTTCCAATGGGAAGCATTCTTATGCAATAGTAAATCACTAATTCCAAAATTTTGAAGTTTGTTTGTAACTTTCCAAAATCAAACTTCTAATTACCTTTTTGCAGTTTATTCCAAAATAAAAAAGAAAGTTGTATTTAAACTTCTTTCATTAACAATTAAACTAACAATGTTTTCAGATTTGTTGATCCAAAGCTTCCTGATAGTTGAAAAACAATTAACAAGCTATGTTCAAAAGTGATTAGAAAAATAAGTATATGAACCCTGCATCCTTTTGAAGGTGCCAACCATGGTTTGAGCAAGCTGGCCATTTCATCTTCTTCCAGAGCTCTAAACCACGTAGAGGCAGTTGTCTTGTGGTCTCCTCATAAGAAGCAGCTATCTGGAGCACTTGTGAGCAAATTCTCTCTTTGTCTGTTTTCAAACTTATTGCCCTAGGTGAGGAATTCTGGGATCCCATATATCTCAAAGCTGCCAAGGTTGAAAAATACTGCTCCAGAGGAATGGTGATGGATCCACTAGCAAATGTGAAGCACACAATCTGTGAATCACAATTCAGCAGCCATGTCTGAGACCCAATTCCCAGGCATACAGTGTATCCTCAAAAATAAGACACTTGTCATATATTTTTTGAAACCCGAAATAAGCGCTTGGCCTTATTTTCAGGGAGGTTTTATTATTTTGGAGCGCATGGAACAAGACGGGGTTCCTCTTGCCGTCTTATGTGATTTCCAGCTCTGTCTCCCTAACCCTAACCAGAGGAAATGGCAGAGACTGGTTGCACATGTGTTTAAATATTTTTGGGGAGGGCTTATTTTCAGGGGAGGGCTTATTTTCAGAGAAACCTGGTAGCTTTAAATATATCTGAACCCACAAAGCCCTCAGTCTGTGCAAGGCCTTTAAATATTTTGGATGAGATATATGGCACACCATGGCAAAGACTAGGCTAGGCCAGCTTCAATAACTCCATTACAATGCATTGCTATGGATTCTCCTCACACTGCCGTCTAAAACAAAACCTTGAATCTTTTCCATTTTCTATTGCAGTGACACATTTCAGTATTTCAATAAGTTACAGAAATGGCGGCAGTCAGAGGCAGCTAACTTGTGGAATGAACCAGCAGACTCCGCTCATGTGGAACGGGAAGATGATCATGAGCTTCACAAGCTGCTAGAGAAAAGGTCAAAAATGCGTCGTGGGTCAGAAGTAAGTGGCCCCCACAGTTGGAGCTCTGTCTTTCATACGGAGTTGAATTTAATGATGTGGAATTCAGCCACATGTAGCCTTATATGTTGGCAGATATTGTGAATAGTTTCTTGTGCTGTTTTCTCCATGTGAAAATGATGAAGTGTGTGTGTCAAGAATGATGATAAACAAAAATGCTATTGCTGCCTTGAGCCAAGAAAAAAAGAGGCGTAAATGGATAAATTGGTCTTTTTAAGATCATTCTGGAAATGATTGTGGCTACATCTAGTTATGGCTGGGTTTGCCATGCTGTCATTCCATGAACTGCTTTGTTCATGACTGCTTGAACGCATAAAAATCAGAAATGTGATTTTAATTTCTCCTCATCCTCAGAGCACTGAAACTACAGCTAAATAACACTATGCTGCACAGTGCTACAAGGGAGAGTGAAGAGGGGTGTTAACATTTTTCTAACAAATTGGTTTTGATTTCACCTGAGAACTGCAACTTTACATAAACAGACAAGTATTTTCTCATAAAATAGAATATAAAAATAATAAACTAAGCTCAAGATGTAAATTCTAAAATGGTCTAGACAGATCTGGACTGAGGAGATCTCATTGCAGTAGTACCTGGGAGAACCAGTGTGAGTGAATAAAAAAAGAAAGATGTTGACCCACAACCATGTAATGAAGCGCACTTTACATGTGTTATATGGTTGTGACGAACATCTTGATCTTTATGACTTCCCTGTGAACTTAGTACCTGATTAATTTCACTGCTACTAGCTACTAGCTATGTAAACAATCAGGTGGATGGAAGGAGGATGGAAAAATCTAACCGTTGCTTGTCAAAACATCATCAGAAAGGGATAATGGTGTCTCTGAAATCTGGATTCATTGTTTAACTCCAATTCTTTTTCTGTGCCTCCTGGTTCAAGATTTCAGTACTAAAACCCTGCATAGTTTAGGAGCAGAGTATCTCAAGAAACGCACTACGTTTCAATATGGCTGCTTTTGTCCTCTTTGGAGGCACTTCTCCAGAGGTCTCCAACAAGTGGAGCAAAGTGGGTAACTACAAGGAGTGACAGGCGCCTCTTGCATTCTGTGGAAGGAAAGAAAAGGATGATCCGCACCAAGGTGGGTGGATTCAGTAATAATAATGGTGCACTATTGGAAGACCTGAAAGACAAGTTGATGGACAGATGATCATGGAGAAAATCTAACTATGTAGCCACTAAGAATTAGCAATGGCACATAATAATCATTTGATTATATTTTTGTTATTCTTCTTTAAAAGAGTAGGTTTAACAATTACGATTAATCCAGAAAATTTCAATTATTGAGTGGATTAGAAGTAAAGTATTATTACTATTTTATATAAATCATTTGCTCCTTTTTCTTATACAAATAAGTATAAGGATTAATTGTAGTTACTGCCATTAAATATGGGGAGCAGAGATCTCATCTGAGTAGAACACATTTGTATCTATCTGCACATGCATACCCAAACCCATTATTTAAAGTTAGCATCTCCCTATGTACCCACCTAATTTTATTCTACTTTTTTCTTTGTTAAAGATAGAAGAAGAAAAACCAAAACAGCACTAGTCTCCAGAATAATGCTAATTTCCAGAAAGGCAAGGAATTATATATAGGTCCAAAACTATTCTTAATTGAATAAAAATTGAAAATGACTCTAACTCAACGCTTGCTTTGTACGTGTATATCTTGGAGATTTAAAAGAGTTGCAAGGATCAACTTCACTGGTTAACCTTCTCGTCAATGGTGTTTTATGACTGAGTTCAACCATTGTGGTAGCCATGTTGTGAATGGACATACACCTTACACAACAATTAATTTTGATTGTGTAAAATCTATTCCCAAAATATTAATATGTTTTCTGGTTCCATAAGGTTGGAGATGTCTGCTTTCATGCCTCTGTAAAATCTAGCTCCTCGCACGCACGTGTCTTGCCCTGCATAAGAGCTTGTATTTTGCTGATCTGTATAGTTTGGGGATTCTTTTTTTCCCTCTGTTCTCCTTATTCTGATAAAGGGATACCGACGTTTGAGCTTTGACATCATTGCTCACCGACAGATCCGTCGAAAGGTAAAGGATCGATGGAAACATATCTTGGAAGTCTTAGGTAAGTGTCCCAATAGTGAACATTTTTTCTGTCAAGTTAGTTTATTTAACTATTGTATAATCTTTTATTCTAAAGGAAAATTTAAAAATTATAGGCAGGACCTCAGACACTGTTTCTATTGTTTCCGATTGTTGTTTCTGATTGAAACATAAAATACCCAGTAAGAATAAGATAAATGTTGTTTTTTCATTGGCTGAGCTATTGTGGGATGTTAACTAATATCAGCAAGTACAGTATCCTAGATTCAAAGAATTAAATCTGCCATTGTCTATTGAAAATAACTGTCAATTGGTTGTCTCTGCAATTCTGACAAATAAAAAAAACCTACGGAAAGAAGGTTTCTATGTATTTTGGCCATCTGAAGGGCTTTAATCCCAACAAAAGTTGTTATTTTTTTAAAAAAATCTAGAGAATTAAATAGACTATATGGCACTTTAACTTATTATATGATATTGCAAGGTTTAGTAGGCTTTGATAATTGAAACAGGAATTTTCAAATTATTCCAGACCACAAAATCTGTTAGTTTAAAAAAAAAAATTGGAATCCCTGATCAAGAGAAAGAACAGTAGTGATACAAAACTGGCAATCTTTAAGCAAATGTTATCTGTCTGTCTGCCTGCTTATCAGTTTCTCTTTGTCTCTGGGTATGTTTAAACTGACCTAAAAGAACAATATTAAGCTAGTAGTTAGGATTGGGGGCGGGGGAAACCTCCTGCTTCTCAGGGTTTAGGCTAATGCTAAGTTTGGGCTGCCTGACCAGAAATTACTGTAGGATTTCCCTTTACATTGACTTGTGTCTGTGTCTATCTTGAAATCAGGCTGGCAGCTCGTCTCTTCAGTCTTCTTAGCAATGTCTTTCTGAAATGGTTTGCCATTGCCCTCTTCCTATGGCTGAAAGTAGTGACTGGCCCAAAGTCAACCAGCTGGCTTCAGGCTTAAGACCGGACTAGAACTCATAGTTTCCTGATGCTTTTGTTGCCTAATGCTTTAACCACTACATAAAACTGGCTTTCCCATTGAATTTGGGGGGCAATCCATGCTTCAGTAGTTTAATTCTTGGTTTCTGTAAGACTTGGTACAAGCGGAAGATAGAATTGTAGAAATTTCAATTATACAGGGCTATAAGATTAAATCCTAGTCTAAACACTTTCTATCAGTGCTTTTTGCTTATACTTTCATTGAGCAAGATAGCACTAAAAATCTAAGGTAAAGATTTTTTGGACCTTTTCAAAACACAAATGCCATTCTCCCCAACCCTTCTTCTATGTCCCTGGATTCAGGAATAACATTGAAAACTGTTTTTGATTTCAATACAAATGGGAGGATGGCAGGCAACATTTTTGGTGTAATTGATGTTTTGATTGATGTCCCTTGTTGTATGCTGTACCTATCTGAACTTTAAGATCTTCTGTAACTTGTTTTAACTGGTAGTTAAAGTTAGATGATGATTACATTGTACAAAGCCTTTTCTTTTGTAGCATATTGATTATAGAGGACCCCTTGGTGTCAGATAAAAGCTTTTTATATGTTCAAGAATGACTAAATTGCAATCTGAAATTTGGTGAAATATCTTTGTATATTTGTTTGAACGTGTATTTTAATGTTGAATTTTCTGACAGTGCATATAAATACAATAGAAGATCACTTAGTGAATTGCTATGAATTAAATATGAAGGTTAATGATATTTTTTCCATATAGGATTCAAAGCTGAAGCAGATGGCCTACTCACTGTAACTTCCTGTACTTCCTATGAATCTCTCCGCAATCCTCAAGAGGCCCGCAGACTCCACACTATCCTGGCTGAACAGACATCAATTTTTGGTCATCACCATGGTGGTCCACCAGAGAGATATCTCTTTGTCCTGGTGAGTAGGGAGGGAACTGTAGAGAATACACTGTCTATACAGAAGAAGCTCTGGATATTACTCACAGCATCATGGAAACTATTTTGGAGGGTGAAAACAGCAGCTGCATCTCTCCTAATTAATTGAAATTTGATGTAGGTCTTCCCACAATGGTTAACCTAATGTGGAGCCTATGTAAGTTGATTCCTTCTAATGTACTTCGTGGTTTACGGCCTGGAAAAAGAAAAAAAAAGATTTTGAAAGGTGGCCTGAGGCAAAAGCAATCCATTTTAAAGTGGACAAGTGTTAGAAGATATTTGGGGCAACTTTAACAAGAGTTGTTACTATTCTGTCACCTCAAGGAGGTCATATGAACAGCAGTAAGAATTAATCCTTAAACCAGGGGTGAAATCCAGCCGGTTCTGACAGATTCAGGAGAACTGGTAGCGGAAATTTTGAGCAGTTCGGAGAACCGGTAGCGGAAATTTTGAGTAGTTCGGAGAACCAGCAGATACCACCTCTGGCTGGCCCCAGAGTGGGGTGGGAATGGAGATTTTGCAATATCCTTCCCCCAGGAGTAGGGAGGGAATGGGGATTTTGCAGTATTCTTCCCCTGGAGTGGGGTGGGGATGGAGATTTTGCAGTGTCCTTCCCCTGCCACGCCCACAGAACCGGTAGTAAAAAAATTTGGATTTCACCACTGTCTTAAACCATCATCAACCTAACTGAAATCATAATTTGTGGAACACAAATATATTGTATTGTATTATATTTGCTATATATTTATAAAAGATATTGCAAAATATAACAAGAGAAATATCAAGGTCTGATACTCTTTTTGATAGAAAAAGATGAGATATCAAAAGGAAGAAGGAGACAAACATCGGGTGATGGGATTGAGAGGAATTCTATTTACAGCTGCCATTGTCCTGCTCTCAGGATGCTGAAATAGGCAGATAAGTTTCTGAGAAAGTCAAAGAAAACAAGATGGTGGCTGGGACCTACAACTGAAGCCCTGTGCCTTTTTTAATATACATTGCCTGTGCAACTGTTAGCCTGCAAGGTCATTCTGACAGGAAGCCCAACTAAAGTACTAACTCTGTCATTATTGTAAGGTTACATTAACAGAATCTGCCAAGTCTGAAAGTATTTCTCCCTCCTTTCCTTTTACTCTCCAGAAAACTGAGAATGGTTCCTTCTGAAATATTTCAACATTCTCCCTCCTTCTATGGGGTTGATACTCTTTTACACACCAGTTGTCCAGTCTGTGGCTCTCCTTTCTGTCTCTCAAGATCATTCCCACAGCAACACTTGTAAAAAGGAGAGGTGTTTGACAATAAGGTCGTCCTCCAATGACAATAAGGTCCTCTATCTTGACCTTTTTCATGCAGCCTTTCCACAGGCACCCCTGGATGTAGGCCGCCAGATCCATGTTTCAAAACTACGGATGACAAAGACAGAGCAGCAAAGAGCTTGGATTTTTCTAGATCTCTTTGCTGCCATCTAGAAGCAGAAAATGAATATTATTTGGTGAGAAGGATAAATCATTCCTTTTCCAGCAATGCCAATGGAATAGTTGTTGTGGTTGCGCCATTCCTAATAAGCCATATAGGGAGGGAGTTGGAAGTTGCTAAAAATAGGGACTTGAAGCAGAAGCCCAGAGAATTTTCTTAAAAACTCTCCAAAGCCTGTTTGGCTTTCATACTTTTCTGGTTCTCCCTAGCCAATTCATTGAGAAGGTATCTGCCTTCTGAGGCCTGAATGTGGACCTCCAGAAAGGGAGGAAAAGAATCTTTTCTGCTCCATTTCATTCCAATCGCCTCTCTTTTCCTCAAAATGTGGATCTGTTGTTTCAATGCAAATGTAATAATACATTTTTATGTCAGTGAAATGTCACCTTCATTGAACTCATTTTATTCGTTTGTCATTGTGCTTTTGTTGTATTAAGTGGTAATAAGATCACTCCCAATCCCTCCTTCCCTTAATCTGCTGATAAGTAGACCATATTTCAAAATTAAAAGTTACCTCCTTCTGTTTATGACCAAATAAAATTTGCTAAATCTTCCTTTAGGAAAGATTTAAATGAAATTCTTCAATCCCTTCTGAAATGTTAATTTTCTTAGACTTGCACCAGGAAGGATTTTGAATTTTCTAGATTCCAAAATGAATTCTTTTAAGCATTTTTTGTTCCTCATTCACGCTAAAAATGTGGAGGAATCAGCATGAACAGTATTTTAAAAAGTCAAATAATTAAAACTGGCAAAACTAATACTATGTTTAACAAAACATTTGGGAGACCTGTCACTGCAGAACTATTTCAGAATCTTTACCTCCTCATATTTACTATACCACACAGTTTTAATCGACAGAAATGTAATGTAATCTATGGTTTACTGCTAATTGGGATTTTTGTGATTTGGGTAATTTCTTACCATATTTTTGATGTATTTTTTCACCTAACTGTGCTTCAATTTATTTATATTCTAATTTCAGGACCGGCTTGTTCTTCTTGATGTGGGAGATGATTTTCTGTCAGCTGCACGACACTTTTATCCTGCAGAGGAAGAAGAAGACAACATGTCTTCCAGTGATGGAGGACCATCTACTCCTGGTCCTGTCTTAGTACAATTAAATAATGAAACTCAAAAAGAGGCTGAAGTAGAAGAGGGGGAAGAATTAAAGGAGGACTATACACATTTTGGAGAGGCAAAAGGAGGAAATTGACGAATCTGAGGAAAGTACCATGAAGAGAAGCCAACTCAAATCATTTAGTATAGATCTATGAAGGATTAGAGCAGGGGTTCCCATCCTTCATTTTTTAAATTTCACCAGTTATCATAAGAATTAGGATCCACATAATACAAAATAAAACTCCCCATACACTGACAATGACAGTTGTATATTTACAAATAATCTGTTACTAAATTTATCATGTACAGTAAGTTTGAAAGACTTGAAATTTCATATAGTTATTCTTTGTCCCATCTAGAGTGCTTCTAAATCCTATTGATGCCATTAATGAGTCTAGGTAACTTACATTATGGACTTTTTAAAAAGTTATTTTTCATAGAATAAACTTAGCTTTCCTTATTTCCCATTTCTTGTTTTCTTTTTGTTATTGTAGCACATTCTCAAATCATCTTTGAAATTTATACTATAAGTAAGTCACTGTCCCTTCTAAATGATAAAAGTAGGAAGTGGTAAACATTTGGGGGTAAATAATGAAGCAGAACTATCTTTCTTTTCTCTATAGTTTAATGTCTCCACATTGCCCTTTGCTACTTTTGGCTGATACCTTATTTTGCATTGTGTTCTACAAGACTCAGAATCATTTTATGTCAGGTGCAAGAAATGACACAAGGAACTGATCAGAGTGGTATGTTTATTGCAGCTTGTCTATAGAAAGGAATCTAGCCAGACTAAATCGCTCACCACATAACCAGTAGATAAACACTGTGAAGATTTAGGGAGGATCTCTTTTCAGCTGCTTCCTTCCCATCAACTCAGCTCTAAATTCCACCACATTTTACTTTTCATTTGTGGTTATTTCTTACACATGATAGAGGTTAATAATGAAAAACGTAAATGAAAAATGTAAAAGTCTCCAAAGATAGCAATCACATCACCCACCCTTCTTACCCAACACAATAAGCCCGCTTTAGAGTTTCTTGTATAACACAACAATATTTCATCTGCATGCAAGAATGGCTTCAGATACCATGCTAAGCCATGATTTCATTAACATGATTTCATTTGTTGAACAGGTCAGAATTCACTAGTTCAGCATTCTAATTGGTTTGGCTTTGCCTCTCACTGTATGAGTGGACACAAGTCTATGGTCTTAAGAGGCCATCTCCTAAAAAACCCCAAATATTTAGTTTACTTTATTATCATTGCACCTTGTACAACGAAATTAAATGCCATCTTCAGTGTACATCATACATAAGAAAACTATAAAAATAAAACAAAAACACATATTCTTCACATTCTATACAATTGAATTGAAAACCCCTGATACTGCATTAATATTACACTATACAGTAGAATTCAATATAGTTATTGCCCTGGGATAGAAGCTGTTTTTCAGCCTATTTGTCCTTGTTTTTATTGTCCTGTACTGTCTGCCAGATGGTAATAGCTCAAAAAAAGGATGCCCAGGATGAGATGGATCTTTAAGAATGTTTTGGACTTCCTTAAGGCAGCGGGAGCGATAAAGCTCTTCCAAAGAGGGGAGAGGGCAACCAATGATCCTCTAGGCAATGACGTTAACCCTCTGGAGAGCTGTCCTATCTGCCACTGTGCAGTTGGCAAACCATACACAAGTGCAGTAAGTTAAAATACTCTCTGTGGTGCAGCGGTAGAAGATTACCAGCAGTTTTTCATTCAGTTGTTAACTGAGAAGTCTCAGGTAGTATAATCTCTGCTGGGCCCTTTTGACCAATGCTGCAATGTGAGCGCCCCAGGTCAGGTCCTCTTTTATGATGACACCCAGAAACTTAAAACTGGCCACTTGCTCCACTTGGTCTCCATTGATAACCAAGGGCTGGATGTCTGATCTATTCCTTCTGTAGACCACTATAAACTCCTTGGTTTTATTAGTGTTAAGGACCAAGTTATTGTCTCCACACCACAAAAGCAACCGGTCCACCTCATCTCGATAGGCAGACTCATCCCCCCTGGAGATGAGTCCCACTATTGTTGCATCATCTGCAAATTTAACAATAGTATTAGTGGCATGAATGGGAATGCAGTCATGTACACAAAGAGTATAGCATAAGGGACTCAACACGCAACCCTGTGGTGTACCAGTGTTAAGAATAAGGGCCGAGGAGGTATGATTACATAATCTGACCCTCTAAGGGTGGCCAGACAGGACATTTCCTGGAAAGTATTGCCCAAGCTAGTTTAGCACAGATGTGAGCCTGGACAATTGTGCTTTGTTAAACAAACCATCACAGAGCAAAACCAACCACTGACTAATGACAGCTTACAATTTTCATTCTATGCATTTTCATATCATGGCACCTCTTCAGCTAGAGGGATATGACTTTTTGGTTCTGTCACCAACTTTAAAACTGATTACTGTGTTTTCAAAATGGTCATGCAAGAAAAGCCAAGGCTAGAAGTACTGCATAGCCTCATGGGAACAGCCTTATATGATTTAGCCTTTATTATTTGTTCACATATGCTAAAATTCAAAGATTAACAGATTAACAGAGTTGGAAGGTACCTTTAGGTCATCTAGTCCAACCCTCTGCCCAAGCAGGAGAACCTACACCATTTCTGACAGTTGGCAGTGCAGTCTCTTCTTGAAAGCTTCCAGTGATGAAGCTCCCATAACTTGTTCCATTGGTTGATTTTTCTGTCAGAAAATTTCTCCTTATTTCCAGGTTCCAGTTTCCATCCATTATTCCTTCTCAGGCCTTCTAGTGCTTTGGAAAATAGCTTGACCCCCCCCCCGCCCCCCTTCTCTCTCTGGCAGCCCCTCAAATACTGGAACATTTCTATCGTGTCTCCCCTTAGCTTCTATGTGTTTCTATTATGTATATTTTCAAAAGTACTTTTTTTTTATTTAAGAAAAGGCATTAGGAATAGTAATGCCTGATGAAGTTCAGAAACCAGACACAGGATTTCTGGGCTCTGCATGATATCCTCACCTTTCCCTTTTCATAAATAATAAAAAATATAGTTCAAAGAATACTCTTGCCAGCCTACTTCCATTTAATTCCACTTTTCTCAGGCAGTATTTAGATAAGTGCTGAAATATATTCAGTTACATTTATCTTTGCAAATTTGTTTGGTGATTGCTCTTTTGCAATAGATTCCAGAGTACAGAATTTGAATATAAGGACCGAAATGTAGGGATTTTTATTAGCTTTGGCAGCAAGATTATTATATGCACAAAGATGGAAGAGTATTGAAATTCCCATAAGGGAGGAATGGATCGTAAAACCCTCAAAATTAGCAGAAATGGCAAAACTGACTTGTTGATCAAAGAGATAATGTTGGGTTTTTTTTAGCAGGTTGGAAACCTTTTATGGTTTTTGCTAAAGAAAAAAAGTGAAATAACAAGCTATGGATTTAATGATTGAAAAATATGAGAATATAATATGGAAGAGATTCGAGGGAGCAGAGATGATGGGTTAGTCGGTATCAGTTGAAAAGAAGTTCGGAAGTCATTTTCTTAAACAACCTTTTTCTGGTTTTGAACCTATTTTTTTCTTTCTTTTCTATCTCTCTACAGATGCTTTTTGCTTTATGTAAAATTGTGAATAATTTTTTTATAAAAGAATTTTGTTAGCTTTAAGTACATTCCTAATGGAGAAATTACCTTTGACCTCCAGGAGGTTAAAAATATATATATTAGCTCAAAAATGAATTCAGATAACCAAACTCTTGACTAAATAGAGATGAGTCTTATATGCAATATTTATATCATTTGTTTCTATAGATACTGAATAAAATCTGCAAAAATGTGTCAGTTGTGTTGATTTGCAGGATATAAACAGCATGAAGGGTTCAGCTTTTGGCACAAAACGTGTATATGAAGCAAGGAAATGATGGGGAACTTTAGTATACAATATAAAGTTGACATGCTTTCATCTGTAATAATGTTTCTCTGTGCTTTGAAAGATGGATCCATTTTCTTTTACTTGTTTTTCCCTAGCCATAATTTCTGCTTCCTAGACACCTGTTCTCCTCTCATCATGTCTTTCTTACACAATCTCTGTGAACAAATTGTCCCTGTCGCACAAGTGGAGCTTGGAGACAGAATTGTGGCTGCTTTCACTAATCCTTCTGGCTCTGTAGCTAAATAGCAGAGCCTCTAGTTTCTCAGAGCAAAGTTTCAACTTTCACTTCTTCTGTTTTCTCTCCCTACACTTCGTTCCCCTATGTGTCTTCTGCAAAAGCCCAGCAGGTTGGTGCTTAAGGTCCAGATCGTAGAGGTCAAGCATCAACCAACAGAGTGAGAATAAATCAAGGAAACGTTTAGGCTTGCTGCTCCTGGCACAAACTTCCAACCCTTTTCTCACTATCTACTCCATCAGCTGCCAGCTGTCAACTAATACACGCAGTTAACAAGTCTTTTATCCAGCTTGTTCTGAATGTCTTCTTCCTTATCAAGGGATTTGTGGTTTTGCACTTTCCCAACAATCTTGACCTCCTGCAAGGGATTCTGAGTGTGTGGGTGAGAGTAAGGGATATCAGCTGTCAAACTCGGGTTTCAAGAATCACACACAAAGTGGGAATCAAGCTGGAGTAAACATCCCTTGTATATGACTCTGTGCTGCAGTTGCTTTGAAATGGGCTGATTTTGGCTCAGCAGAAAGTTAGCCACTGCAAATCTGAGCTGAGCAATGAGCTCTGGGTTTTCCCTATTTTTGTCTCCAGTGCTAGGAGAAGGAACAACAAAATTCTTGGTATTTTATTTCATATGATTTAGAAATTGTGGTTTAAAACATAGACTAGATTATTGGTGGTTAAAGTTGGCTGTATTAAACTGTTTTAAATTATAATTTGTTGCTCATATTTTTATTGACAATTATAAATTGGGAAACAATTGAATTGTGGTTTATTCTCCTTACTTGAATGAAAGAAAAAGTAAGATGTTACTCAGAAAAGTATGAATGTAATATTTAATCATAATCTTCTGCTAATGCAAACCAGATATTGCCTACCATTCTAGACACCATCTAGAAATATTACACAGTACATATTTTTAAAGGGGATAAAATTTGAAAAATTAAGGAATTGAACACAGTAAAGACAGGAGACAGCCATATCTATAATGTTACCTTTGGCAGCAATTTCCTATATTTAATTTCTTAAGTACTCTGATAGCTTGTTCAGCACAGAGAAACTACTTCCTCACACAATGATTTATGGAGTTTACTGTGTACCACCACTAAAATGTGGTGGTAGCCCCTGGCTGAGATATCTTGAAAAGACTTGAAAGGAGGACAGAATTATCGATACTGAGTATTTGTTACATTCATTGGGGTTCAGAAGCAGTTTAACTCCAAATTCAAATGCTGGGGGCAGAGAACTAGGATTAGAATTCCTTAGAATTCTTCATTTTTCTACTACTACAGCTACCAGATTGGGACTGCAGAAATCTGGACTGCAACTAGACAACAGCAAAATTGCTGGTCTATATATTTTTGCTTCCATCTAGTGCAGCCTGGATATTTGTCACACTGATTTGGAGTTTAGAAAAGCATGCTCACAACCACATCAAGAAATGTGCTGCCAGCTTTTGCTGAAAGCCAAGATAAAACTGTAAAGACTTAGATCAAGCTTTCTCAGTCTGATGCTCTCTAGATAATAGTCCCAAAGTCCCTTTGGCAATTTTTGGAAATGTACTTATGACGCTTCAGTTGCAGAAGGTAGACCGTTCCTTTTTTTAAAAAATAAAAGGTTTTTTTTCTATTTTTTAAACAAACACACATACAAACATACAATGTATTTTCTTTGAACAGCGTATTTGGCCGGTTCACAAATTTAAACAATGTTTAGTCATTTTGATTTAAGTTTACAATTTCTATATTTCCTTTTTGCCACATGTATTCTTTGTCTATTTTTTTAAAATAACCAATATTATCCTTCATTCTCATCTCTAATCTTAATCATAATCAAATTCAATTTTTCCCTTCTATCTATATTATACCCCTTCCCATTGTCGTCTATTTTTATATCTATCCTTACATTAGTTAGTTATGTAACATTACAGTTGTTTAATTTAAATCCAACATTTTAGTATAAATCAGTTAATTATATAACTATCTTTTTTGTATATTAATCAATATAAACATAAATCTTCCAATTATTTCCATGCAATCCAATTTCTTACAAGTCAATTAGTTATATTTACCAATAATAATAAATCAAATAATTTTCCCCCGCCCCTTATTACTCATTAAACTCTCCTGATAAGCCAAATAGTTTTGTCCATATAATCCTCCAAGTCACAACTTGGTCATTTCTACTTTCATCACAAGGTAGAATTAAAAATATTTCAATCATTACAATTTAATCAGATTTAACAATGTTCTAGCTGTTATCCAAGCTACAAGGTAGACCTTTCCCAATGCCAGCTTACAGCTCTGCCTTTTGGATGGGGAGCCAGAATAGCTGACCTTGTAGTCCCTTCTGACCCGAAAACATAAAAGCAGATGTGCTGAATTACAGTAAGTAGCCCAGCATCCTGTTTCCAGCAGTAAATGTTGCTGATCTGCCCCAAGGGGAATAAAGAAGAAACAGCTAATCTACTGTTTTCAACTCAGGGGTTTTGGAAGCAAATGAGGTTGGCCCTCAGGACTACCCTTACCCTGCTTGCATGTCCCACTTGCAAACTGATATTGTTCTAAGCAATTTGTGTGGCTTGAGCAGATACCAGTCCCCCAAAACCAAGAAAGACACATGGCGATTCTTTCGAGGAGATTTTTTTTTTAATTGTTCCATGCCTACGGATGCCAGACTGAAGCATTCTACTATCTACTTCAAGCATATACTATTAAAACTATTAAGGAGGGGCTGTCTGGACTAAGCTGCCTCTCATATCTCCTTCCGAGGAATACAACCTACTACAGCACACTGCATCACAGTAGAAGACGATCGTCAGAATGGATGAAGAAAGAATACGTAGCTTCTGTCTCTTGTGTGGCTCTGAGAAATCTAATAAGCCTACGAACTTAATGCAATTGGGGCATCCTGTGATTTTCTCCAAGATATTCTACATCTGCACTTAATTAACAGATAGGCCAGAATTGTAGCTACCAGAAAACGAGCAAGAAAAGAGGACCAAAATGACATAATTAATATAAGAATCAAATTAGATTATTTTGACTGCACAACGTATTGACACTGGAAATACCTTCTAGCAGAATGTTATTTTTAAGGATGATCTGGAAGGAAATTATGTGATTGGGTGGAAGCATCCTGTGAGACAGGCCCGGAAATTTTTTTTCTGCCCAGAGAATTGGAAAGCTTGAGACAAAAACTACAATTGGAGGCTGGTGCAAAAGTGAGATTTGGGTAAATTGTAGTTGAAAGTATCCCATATTTCATTCCCAGAACAATAGCTTTATTCGTGTTATCCTATTTAAAAGATTAGGAGTAAACATCACAGTTGTGGCATAATGAAGCCAACAGTGGCAAGCATTATGATACTTGGAAGCAAAACAACTGTGTACATTTTCACCACAATGTGCTTCTAAACCTGTAATATTCCATTTTTTCCCCAGCATGGGATTATAGAAAAGAATGGATCAGCAGATGTGAGAAAAGTGAGATATCCTTCCACTTGTTAACCCTCATACTTGTGCCCCACCCAGACTTCAGTCCTATAAGGCAGCTGGGATCTGAAGCTTGCATTTGCTTCGTGAAATGTGATTCTGTCTGCAAAGTTGGACGGTTACGTACAGTTAGCAATGTGCATATGCATTCAAGCCAAGATGTTAAAAGTTCAAGCAGTGTAACTTTTAGAAACCCAAACATTCCCTAATATGTTAAATATGTGGAAGGGATCAGTTGGTTGTCCAGGCAGGAATTACCTGGAAAGTCTGCATAGGGAGGCAGTTTACAAAGAGTGAGAAGTCCTCAGCACAATAGGAAACTTGCTGGATTAATGGCATCTGTATTCAGATGTGATGAGCACATAGAGGGTAAAAAGAGCTTTACTGGATTGACAATCTGTGTTTTGTTTCCAGGATGCCAATGGAAAGTCCACAAGGAACATGTGGATGTAAGAGTGCTCCTCCTATCTTACATTAGTATTGTAATAACCATGGGCAACTTGATATAACAACAATATCAAAAGATTTCCACCTCTTTATTCCAGAAAGTTTTTTTCAACTTCCAAGTCTACTTTACAGGCTTATGATTTCCTTGTGGTGTCCCATTCAAGTGGTAACTCTGTTCCACCTCCATTGATTTTAAAGTCAGCCTACAGGATCAGCTCAGGGCTTCCATCTACTCTAGAAAGAAGCTCTGAATTCAGAATCTTATTCAGTATATTGAAACTGATCCTGAACTGTGGCCCGACATGGAATTGTTCAGCAGAAACTCACATGGACACTAACATATCAACAACATTTCCAAGTGTATAATCTTCCTTTAGATGGCCTGGTTTCCAGGCACCCTGATTATTTAAAGCCTTTTTCTCCTCCTGTGGATACAGGAGAATGGAGCACATGGATGAGTTAAAGAGATGTGGCTGGGGTGGTTTCCTGCTGGAGCCTCGTGCTTTCTTTGCTCACCATATCTCTGGTCACATTGGAAGGCCTGTGCTGATATGTCGGGAATGGTTCAGCTAGGCAGAGATGGGCTTTTTAAAAATAACTACAAAATGTTGTTGCTTATAAGGCTGTGGATTGGGGAAGGAGGCGGGTTAATCTTTCTGCATTCACTTTTTATAGTGTTTTCTGTTGTGGTTGGGAACTACCACTCCCCCTCCGCCCTGACTTATCCTGACATCCAAACACCACACGCCCTGTTTGCCTCTCCAGCATATCACATGTGAATGATCCCTCGCCAAGTCCTCGTCTATTTTTAAAGTCAAAGTCCATTTAAAGAGGGGTGAAAGAAAACATTGAATCCCCTTTCAAATGCAGGATACAAGCAGCATTTTTTGGTGCCAGAAGGGAGAGAGTGGTTGACGGCAAGGGACAATACTGATAAAGATTCACACTATCAGCACTGTGTATGTTGATATTGACATATATGGCTCTTTGTTGCAACTAATGGCTAAATGGCCACGATGATAGCAGGGATGGGTGGATGATGGACCCAGTGACACGTGTGAAGTGTCCATCTCTCCAATGTTATAAAAACATTCCGTTCCTGTGGGCTGCAGGTTTCCTTCATTATGAAACTAATGCACAAAGTCTTACGCAGAAAATAGTTGAATGAGTGAGTTGGATTCCCTGGCTCTGACAAGCTAAAAGTGCAGGTTCACAAAATCTGAGGATTTTAAAATAATCCATTATATAAACCAAACCCCCACCATTTTTATGAGAAATGACAGAGCTTTGTAAGTATTAGAAGTAGACTAAGCATTCAGTGTCTATCTACTTGCAACATCCCCAGCCTTTGTTTAGAAACCACAGTAATTAAACTCACTGCGCTGTGTGAATCCAATTATTATTTTAAGTATAAATGTGATTTGTGCAGTTTTGGCTTAGCAAGCCATCAACCACTATGTTTACAGTGAAATTGGAGGCATACAAATTTGATACATATTTAACACAGAGACACTGTGATTTCTTAGCCATGCTTTATGGTGGAGTGTGAATATAACCAATAGTAAAAGACAGAACTCTCCCAGGCACATGCCTTTTACATCTCAAATCCTTACGGCATTGCATGTTTAAAACAAAGCAAAACAGTTTTGCTTTATTTTTAAGAAAAAATGGGAAGCTTCCATAGGATTTGTGAAGATTTTCAAAAAGAGTTTTTCCCTTACCTCTGTGGACTTTGATGAAATTTGGCACTTATTGTTAATCGAGTTCCCTGGGTGAAAACTCCCCATATTGCCTCTCTTTCCATTGATTAATGTGGGAAATAAGTGATTGCAAGAGCCTTCTTTGACATCCCCAGTGGAGGATGTGTCTTAGCAATTGTACAGTGCAGGAATGAGGGACCTCAAGAGGCAGGCTGAAGAAAAACTGGAATTTTAAAGACAATATAAAATGAAAGAACAGGTTCAACCAGTAGTAGGTCCCAGATGACATTGGAGACTAAATAAGGTCAATCCTGGGACAGGGGAGGCGTCTAACAATTTCAGAATCAATAGCTAGACTGGGAAGTAAAAAAAAAAATCTTAGATGACAATGGCAAACCAATTCCATAACACTTCCAAGAAAACTGCATGGATGGTCTAACTGAGGTCAGTTCAAGGGCTTCTTCTCCTTTTGAAATGGGTATGTGAGAAAATTTCACAAGGGAAATGTACAGACACTGACATTTTACCCCTGCCTCTTAGGCTGTTCTATTATCTCTTATTCTGTTTCTATCTCTGCCAACCATCATTTTCACCATTAGAATAGAGCCACTCTGGTGAAAGTTTCTAAGTGGACAATATCCCCTTTTTGCTTTGAGTCTACCCTGTTCCTCTTCAAAACTATTAATAGTACTAAAAATGTTGGCTTTGAACATGCCAGGTCACGCTGTCTTCCTTGTTGAGTTGTCGGAAGGAGACCTTGGAGCTTTGCCCTCTTGAATTATATAACGAATCACTCCATACCTTGAATGGTTGCCAGGTTCCTTGGCCTTGCTTTGGCATCATGAACAAGTCCCAAGCCTGGATTAGCTGTCCCTTCCTCCTCCTTCCCTCAGATCTCGCCCACCTTCCCAGCAGTCAAATCATCCTGTTCCTAGTAGCTTTGAACCAGACACAAGCAAGCACACGTGAATCTATATCTCCAATTATTTTGAAGACTAGCTGTTTCAGTTCAATCTGTCCAGCAGATTGTCCAATGCAAGGATTTGTTTGAGGTTGGGGTTTAATAGAAAAGGCGAACTGGCAGGGCAAAGTTGAACTGACCTTCCAACTTGTGAGAGGGACTATTATAGAAAATAATAATTATTTACCAGACTACTCCATTTCTCACATCTCCTTGTTTTTCTGCTTTCCCCCCTCTCCCCTCCCCCTCCCTTCACTAGTGGTCTTCACAGCTGTTATGGTATATATCTCACTGCCAAATCCCAATATACTTTAGTGTTTTGCATAGAACTCTGCCTGCCCACTTGTCACGCAGATACAGTGATAAACGTGGGCCCTTGGTCTATTCTCCCTAGCTGGTGTAATATAATCATCTCTTTATTAGGTAGTGTTATGAATAGATTCTGCTCTATGTAACTCAGTATTACCTACACCACTCTTCCCCCAATTGATGACAACCTGTATAGCTTCCATAATCCCTAACCAACATGGTGGCCTAACTGTAGCAGATGTTTCTGATTGAAGCCGCAATCCAAACATTTTAGAAAGCATCTAGTGGGAGAGATTAATCTTCCCTGATTAGTAATAGCTCACTTAGAGTTCAAACAGACCTTTTTCCAGTTCTAACTGGAGGTGCAGATAAGAGAGACTGGGGTTTTTTAATGTACAAACAAAGTTGAAGTTGGCCACTAATTGTACTCTGTTTTTTTATTTTATTTGTCTCAGGGAGGCTGTGGGGTCTGGATGGAGAATAGATTTTAGCACAACCTTAATAAATCCAAGTGATTATGGGTTTTGGACGCGGTAGATCCTGGAACAGGAGACATTTCATCTTTGATCCTGAATAGGATTGCCTTATTGCCTCAGATTCAGGGAACAATAAACTTATCACTTCTGCTAGAAGAGCAGGAAGCAACTGTGCACCAATTATGATTGTTCTTGGATGATGAGGCCCTGCTAAAGATCATTCATGCCTTAATCATTTTCTGGATGGATTATTTCAATGCAGTCTTCATGGGCATGCCTTTGAACATACCTGGAAGCTACAACTGATCCAGAATTTGTTTTAAACTTTTATAGTCACTATCTTCCAACCAACTCTGGCTCCCAACCAACTCAGGATAGAGTGTAGATATTTAAGGGCGATCCTTGTTACAATTATATAACTTCCCTACTCTGTAAACTGTACTGGATTCTTCAAGTAGATCTTTATTTACAACTATTTGATTAGCATCCACGTTACAACAGCATTGTAACAAGCAATTTATAACTAGTCCTCACACTTACAACTGTTGCAGTATCTCACAATCACATGATCAAAATTTGGGTGCTTTGCAACTGACATGTATTTATGACTCTCTCTCAATCTCCTGAGGTTCTGTGATTGCCATTTGCAACCTTCCCAACTGGTGTCCAACAAGTAAAGTCAGAAGCAGAAGGTGGATTCACATAATCAAAATTCAAGTTCTTAGCTGAATTTACGCTGAATTTCACATTTGCGCTGCAGTTGCAGTGTCCGTGATTGCCATTTGTGGCCTTTCCAGCTGGTTTTCCACGAGCAACATCAGTGGGGGAAGCCGGATTTGCTTAACAATTGTATGATTCACTTAACAACCGCAGTGATTTGCTTAACAATTGTGGTTAAAAAAACAAGTCGCAAAATTGTGTGTGCCTCGCTTAACAGCCACCTTGCTTAGTATCAGAAATTATTGTCCCAATTGTGGTTGTAAGTTGAAGACTACCTGCATAGGCTTCTGGATGCAATGATGCATGATGCTGGCTATCACTTAGAAAGCCTTGAATACCATGGGATGAGGATACTTTGAGGATTACCTTCTCACAGTAGTATCTGCCTATCTCACATGCTGTAATAGGGAGGGTACATCCTAAGTCTCTTCCTTGAAACTACAGGAAATCCTCAATTTATGACCTTAATTCAGCTCACCTCCTTTAGCAATACAAGTGGAAGTGAAAACTCTTGCCTGATTGGGCTCTGTATTTCTGAAAATAATGAAGGAACCACTCTCTAAGGTGTGCTCCAGTATTAAATACACTCTTCCTGTGAGGTGGCATGAGTCAGCATGCAGCTTTATGGTGGCTTTCTTTAGCCATGCAACAGATTTGTTATTTGTTTATTTATTAAATTTATATGTAGCCCATCTCACTATTCAAAGCAACTTGCCTCTTAAATGTATCTAATGGAGGTTTATGTTCAAAAATGTGCCCAGTGAATATGAAGGCAGGTTGGTAGAACTAGAAAAGTGTCCAAGTGAAAGAGATACACATTCCATCATTTTCTTTTTATTTCATTAATCCTTTAGAACACAATCAAGAGAAATCCATGTATCATTTTATTTAAAAGAAAACAAGACTAGAAGGCACTAGGAAAAATTGACAGTAGAATCTTTCTTCCTCCTCAACTACTTGTACATGGAAGGGACAAGGAGGTGAAAGACCAAATCTGATTTTTTATAAATTAAATCCATTTCCTACCCTTTCTCTAAACCTCTTAATTCAACCTTCATTCACCACTTTCCCGAGGTATACTTACTTTTCATCTTTCCATGGCATATGTTCACTGACTGGGACATTTCCATGAGTGTCTCATCCTAAGTCACAGAACTAAGGAAGGAATATCAGAATAGGATTCTAGAAGATAGCTCCTATCCTAAACGCTGCATAGTTCCCTCCTGAACAGGACCAAGAAGGTCAACAATTTCCTCCAAATTCTTTCACTAGCTACACCATTAAGCACCATTTCCAACTCAAGAATAACTCCAGCATAGCTCTCACTTGCTAAACTCAAGAAACTGTAATTCTTATCGTTTTGATCAGCCATTTTATCTACAAATTCATTTTTCACTGTAATTTTAGGCAATTATGTCAATCACCTTGCACAAAGGGGGAGACTGATTTCCTTTTTCTCCTTTATTCATGTAGATCTTCCCTACTTCTCCAGTTAAAACATTAAACAAAAGGAGGAGAAAGAAAGAACAATGCAGAAAAATAAGCACTGGTCATAGAAATATGTAACATTATACATCTAATTATATATACACAAAGACATCCCACATCCTTGCCCCCTCCCCCATCCCCACTCCCGGAAAAAGAAGGCCATCCAAAGTTCAATCCTACAAATTCTTTTCTATATATCTGGGTCCCTTCAGATTGTCCTCATGCAGCAATAGGCACATTGGCCCAAACCAATTCCAAATAGGAGAGTTGTTGAGTTGCCTCAGCCTCTCTGGGCATCCTGAGACATAGAGCGGGACAGTGAACGGCGCAGGCCAGCTTTTTTGAAGTCGGGGCAGGTGGGCTGGACAACAAGAGGCAACTCTTTGGTGATCTCAAATACAGGTTTCTTGTCAGGACAGACACCTGTGACTGGCAGAGACTCCACTGACTCTGATGGAGTTGGTGTCAGCTCCCGTTCAGCCTTGGTGCTTAGCTTGACTGGTGCGAAGATGGGCAAAGGCAGAGCTCGCTGATAAGGCAGATGGTAAGAGACCAGAGGCTCACCCAGCAGACCTAGACGGAGGATGCCCCATGGTGATCGCTGAATTATGGCCCACGCCTCCTGTTGTTGGTGGTAGGTTTCTTTGCGCTGATTGTCCACCTCAGAGTGAGAGCAGCTGTATGGATGTGAGCACAGTATCAATTAAAAATCCACCCTACATATTAATAATTCTATTTTATTAAAAATTAATAATTCTGTCTTGAAACCAACCTTATAACACACATTGCTAGCAAAAACAGGGAAACTAAGTTCTTTCATCTGGAAGAATGAAGCCATCAAGAATATTGCCATTCAAAATCATATTCTCAATTGGCTTGTTTGAAGCCCATGCTCCATTTGCCAAAAGGAATAAATTAGTGATGCAATAAGAGCATGTAAACTCAGGTTTCTCAGTTTCAACCCACTGCTTCCTATGGTCTAACATCTACATGGGAGGAGGTTTATTTCTGCTTGGAAGTTCCTTTCATACATCCTTTAGAGCCCTGATCTTCCATGGTTGTCAATCACATAGCAAGCCTCCACAAATTGAGAAAGCCAGTAAAAAGAAAAGATACAGGAGCTTGTCTAAGAGGCTCATGCCCAGTTTTACTTTCATGTGGTAGCAGTTTGTTGAGAGGAGAACATCTAAGTAAGGCTTTATAGGATTGAAGAAGTTCATGAAGGACATTCTGATTGCAAATACTTAGCAGTGACAGCTACAAAGTGGAAGTGGTTAGTTCCAAATGAAATTGTGAAGATCTCCCCACCCGCCCACCCCCAAAAAAATCTATCCAGTTTAGGTGAATGAAGAACACAATAGCAAATACAGTTCAATATAAGGGAGATTAACTATTTCCAAAACAGATTAATAAATATCCTAACTTCAGATAATGGAGACTAAGCAGGCAATGTGATTAATGTGTGAGGAAAAAAGGAAGAAGAAATAATTAGGGAAGGGGGGTGAAGATTATATTGCATAATGTCTTTTCACAGATTTGTGATATAATAATGATACATTTCAAATACTGTAAAACAGTGTCATCAGCATTCTTTAAAAGGGAGAACATGTTAAGGCTATTAGTTACAATGCTTGCCAGTGTAGGAAGCAGCATTGCCCTTCCCAAAAAATAATAAGAGTAATTGCCTTTTACTCCTATGTGTAATTTGTTTCAGGAGCACCTGCCTATCCAGTGTAGGTGAAACAGAAGCAAGACTAGGCAGGTCTTTGCCTAGAAATTTGCTCTTACAGCCAGAGGTAATATATTTTTGTAAACAATAGAGGACAATCAATTCCATCATAGCCTGCCTGCCTACACTCAACCTGGCTTTGAACCAACAAAGCAGTCAATGTATATGATACTAAAATGAATTGAATAGAAGCAGGAAAATCTACTTTTAAAAATCCTGGCTGCAATAACCATGAACATACCATTCTCCTTTCAACCCAACTCACCTTTTTCACTGATGCTGTGATTTAATGTCACATACCTATTCATCTAAGATGCCATAATCTAAACAGAAGCTTAGAGCATATGGAGATTCATATTCATGTTCATCCTTTGGGTGCGCCTTTCCCTTTCTGTCTCTTCTGTCTTTATGTGTAACATACAGTAGGCATATATCTGGTGCTATACATAATCATAACCTCAGAAACACTTCAATCCAACCCCAAGCTAAGTTGTTGCTTTCTGATAAAAGAAATGCATCAACTTCTTGAAAAATCCAGCTATTCTCCATTCCTGATGCACGTAGTGCTTCCAAGATCTGATTATGTTTGATTTCTTAAATGAAAGTACCATGATTTCACTTTGTGTAGACATGTTAATAGGAGTCCCACAAGTCTATCCTCCAAGTTTCAGAAAAGAACTGGGGAATCTCTCCCACCCACCTGCTGGAATAAATCATTTTTGATCAAGTCTGATACAACCTTTGCCTAATCAAAGGCAAGGACTTACCCTTCTTCAGGCCTTGAGGTGAGTGACAAGTCTTTCCATTCAGCATTGAATGATTCCTTCCGGGTCTCATCCTTCTCAGACACCTGGCAGGCCAGTTCAGCTGCGGACAGAGTTCCGGAGCTGTGGAGAATCACACTCTTGCCGTGCATCTTTGTGTGTAAAGGTCTGTTTGAAATAAAACGAGATCTGTAAATCTCAATTCTGTCTAGTGTTTTGTCCCTGCTTAGGTGGTTTATATAGTTTTAGGAGAGCTCATTCCTGGGGGATGGTGCTGGAGCTAAATTAGTCTTGCAGAGTCACTGCTACAGCATTCCAATACTGAATACCTCTCTTCTTCTCCACCCCTTTGCCCTCATGGGATATATGTGTTACTGGAATCCACATCAGTGACATTACAATTTTTTTAAAATGCTCTTTTATTTCTGTACTTCCTGGCAATAGTATGGACTGGTAATTTAATTAATTCGCTATTTGAAGATGAAAAGAAAGTTTGTAAGTCTCAAATCTACAGCATTGCGTAACAATCTTTAGCTTGGATGAACATTAAAGCAATCTAACACATCGAATTAAAATCTACTGAAAAGCCATAAATTTATTTGGGGTCTCTCTCAAGGAGAAAGTGGGTCTTTAGAGATACACGGCTTCTTAATGTCTTTAGATCAGCCCAAAGATATTTTTTTTTAAAATTATCTTTGATTTTGCAGAGTATACAAGTATTTTTACATCATTAAGGAATTGGGAAAGTACAGTAAACATTAGGCTGTATTTCCCCCTCCTCCTCCTCCTCTTCTTTATTATTATGGTTCTTTTCAGAGTCAGCCAAATATTTGGAGAGGATCTTGCATTTTTGTTCCACCTATCAAGTCCTTCCCAAAGACCTGAAATAGGCAGATGTTTTTTCAATGGTTGCAGGTTGTAAACTGTAAACTGTAAACAAGTCTAACTGTAAACTGCTTTTTATAATTGACTGAGATGATTTCATCAATGTCAATGGTGTTCAAGAGGTGCTCAAGAAGTTTTGGAATTGCACCCAAGGCGCCTATTAACTCTAGGTACTATCTTTGCTCTCTTTTGCCATTGTTATACTTCCATTTGCACATCTTTGTACTTTGTGAATTTCTTTCTATACTGTTCTGCTATCTCCAGATACTGCCACATCCACTAAAGAGACTTTTTTTGTCTTTCTCATTGACAGTTGTTAATTATTATTATTACTATAATCTGTTGACAACAATGTGAAGTCACAGCTGCCAGTTCTTTATATGTTCTTGACCTTGATATGCATCATGTTTTTCCCAAGAACGTGGGCTATCATAAGGTATTTATGCAGCATGTATGCAGATTCATGCACGTTTATACTATTATGTAAAAGAATACACAATTTCATAAGCGCTTCAATACTAATATTATCTATTACTGTCAGAGTACGTACAATTGTATATTCACCATCAAACACCTATAATCATTATACTAGAAAGCATCAGTGGGCAAAAGGTCTATAAGCAGAGAGTATTCAGAATCGGCTCTTCTAAGAATTTCTGACTTCAAATTCATTTCAACCTTTTTTTCATTGAAAAAAAAATCATCATTTCAGCTATTGGGAGCCCTGATCAAGAAGGTATTCTGTAATGGAAGGTAGATTTGCAGAACTTGTTGATGGAAGATGGGAGGCCTGCTTTGGGAGCACACAGTTCTATGACAGTTCTGCAGGATGAAGTCATTTGGAAAAACCTTTCCACTCCCTCCTTCCCTCCCCCTCAGGTTTCAGGAGCACCATACTCCCTCAGAGCCAAGCTCATGCTCACTTTTCTTATCTCCAGAGAGACCCATTGCCAAAACTTTGGTGTAACTGGGAGAAAATGTTCCTGCATGTTTCTGAAGGGTAGATAGGGTCAGGGGCAACATGAGATGTTGACTTGGCAAGCAGTCCCTACCAAGAGACATGGAAATGCTGGAAGTAGAAGAAGCATGACTATTGCAGTATGTGTAAAACCAAACACTGAAATGACATGGGACAAGAAGGAACTCACAAGCTGGGAAGAAGATAAGCATGCCTTTTGCATTGTACACTTTTAAATGGCACTAGTTAAAAGGCATGAAAAATGGTCATATGTGACTTACTGACTTACTATGGATGCATAGACATACCAGTGCACAGGGCTTAATTTCTCCTATTAGCTCTAGCATAACCAAACTTTCCACAACTGAATTCTATTGATATAGAAACAAGAATCCCTGCTTTGCCAGTCCCAAGCAACTCAGGTCTCAGGATTCCCAGGCAAAATGAAGTGATAACCCACAAAGAACACCAACAGACAACGCTATGGGCACAATGCTGGTTTAATCTCACTGGCTCCAAGAAAACGCTGCAGTTGTAACAATTTAAAGTTGGTGCTACAAGCGTGTGGCGTGTAACGCATTTAATACCCCGCCTGCCCGACCAGCATGCCTGCCAATCAGGGGTGGGTTTTAAAAATTTTTACTACCGGTTCTGTGGGTGTGGCTTGATGGTCATATGACAATTATTTAGGATTTAGCAGAGGTACTGGTCTACCAGGCTTTTAACTGCTTGTAGAGTTGTATCGATCTACCCATTTGTTTTTTGCAGGCACTGATCTACTCATGTATTTTTGCAGGCACTGGTCTACTCATTTGTTTTCTTTTATCACTGATCAGCTATAGGGCGGCCCTTTGAAGCCCCGTGGCAAGAGTTTAAACAGTTTTTTTCCCTCTAGCCATCAGCTGGGACTCAGGAGGCAGCAATAGATTGGGGGTGGGGCCAAATAAAAGATAAGAATAATGTGGGGGTGGGGGTCGTGTGGGGGGGCAGAACTGGTTCAGTGACATCATATCGTCACCACTACCAGCTCGGGAGAACCGGGCCGAACCGGGAGAAACCCGCCACTGCCGCCAATCACCTGGGCGGCCGTCAGCTGTGGAGCACCACCCAGACACCGCCCGTAATGCAGTAATTCAGCAGTTGGAATAGCGGCGTCAGTCCCGGCCTGGCCGAACCTCAGCTGTAGGACATGACCAGCATGTCAGATATTGCCTACGTATGATGCCCCAGGCACCAGAAGGGGTTA
>WNWU01013599.1:6525878-6709129 GCA_012654045.1 Ptyas mucosa
AAAAGAAAAAAAATGGGAGGAAAGAAGAATAAGAGCCTTGGATAGTACAGTGGTCTAAAGCACCCTGTTATTAACACCAGCTGCCTGCAATTATTGCAGGTTCAAATCTCACCAAGGCTCAAGACTGACTCAGCCTTCCATCCTTTCTAAGGTAGGTAAATTGAGGACCCAGTTTGTGGGGGCAATAAGCTGACTTTGTATAAATATACAAAAAGTATGAAGGCTATTGCTTAGCGCAGGGGTTCCCAAACTTGGCAGCTTTAAGACTTGTGGACTTCGACTCCCAGAATTCCCAGCATAGCTGGCTGGAGAATTCTGGGAGTCGAAGTCCACAAGTCTTAAAGCTGCCAAGTTTGGGAACCCCTGGAATATTCTATAATACTCTCTTTCGTTAATCTGTCCATTTCAGTGCACTGTGCGATTTTACAGTTTTAAGAATGCTCAGCTCCAGTCCAGTTCTGGCTGCATCACAAGGCCAGGGCAAGATCTATCTCTTGTCTCTGTGCAGACTTATCATTGTTTCGAATGAGACCAATGATTGTTGTATCATCTGCAAACCACAGTATTTTAACAGAAGGATTCTCCGAGATGCAGTCATTGGTATAGAGAGAAAAGAGTAATGGAGAAAGCACACAGTCCTGTGCTAATTGAACGGGTATTCAATGTGATTTTTCTTACCTTAACCTGCTGCTTCCTATTCATTAGAAAGTTTATAATCAATCTACATGTGTGATCAGGCATAGCTATCAGTTTAGAGAGGAGGATTTCTGGAATGATAGTGTTGAATGCGAAGCTGAAGTCTACAAAAAGGACCCTTATATAGTTCTAAATGTTGTAAGATGTAGTGCAATGCTATATCGACAGCATCATCTGCTGATATATTCATGGTAGGCAAATTGCAAGGAGTCTAGCAGCAGATCTGTGATAGCTTTCAGGTGGGCCAGTACTAACCTTTTGAAGATTTTTATAGTAAGAAAACAATTTAGCTCTTTCAAAATTATGACTTTTACATCTCAAAATCTGAGCCAAAAGACCACTTTGCAAGACCTGTCCTTCTCTTGCAGAGTTGTTATAATGTTATAATGAAGTTGAGGGGGTGGGTATGAAAATACCTGCTTCTGAGTTTTGACACAACTAGAAAAATTTGCCAGAGTGAACTCATGGTGAAACTGATCAATGCATCTTTTAATTTATCTTCTTCTTCTTCTTCTCCATCATCATCTGCCTAGTTTAGAATATTTGAGGAATAGAGGCTCTTCTCCAGCAATGCCTGGAATGGCCATCTGAGCAAACAACCCTTGTCCATCCTATCTTGGATATTCCCCATGGAAAAGCAAATGCCAGAGTTTGGTTTTAATTAACATTTGTCCTGTTTATGAATCTGCAGATAATGAAACCCCAAAACTTGCTCCCATCAGATTTGGTGGCAATCTTTTTTATTTAAATGCTTATTTGCTAAATGGGCGTGGTTTTGATTTTTGAAACTTGGGTTGAATCAACCTGATTGAAACAAAGCATTCTCTTTTACCTAGCAGCTCAGTTACTAGTCAGTTTCACAAGACAAATAATCTTATTTGCACATTAGCACTTAGTTCTACTAGAATAGCTGTTGTGACTGTATACTTTCTTCTTGACAAAAGGTTGTAATCTAACTGAAGGGCTAAAGAAAGATGCAAATGTCCAGGCCTGTGCTTGAAGATTAAGAAATCTGCATCTAATGTAAGAATTAAGAATGATATGAAAGGAGAACAATATCGTATAGTTGACATGCCTGGTCTTCCTGCAAGTATACTGTATTTCTATTCAAATCTGAAAGGGATACGGTGGCTCAGTGGCCAAGACACTGAGTTTGTCGATCGAAAAGTCGGCAGTTCAGTGGTTTGAATCCCCAGTGCCGCATAACAGGGTGAGCTCCTGTTACTTGTCCCAGCTTCTGCCAACCTAGCAGTTTGAAAGCACGTAAAAAATGCAAGTAGAAAATAGGGACTATCTTTGGTGGGAAGGTAACAGTGTTCCATGTGCCTCTGGCATTTAGTCATGCCGGCCATATCACGATAGAGACGTCTTCAGACAGCGCTGGCTCCTTGGCTTTGAAACGGAGATGAGCACCACCCTCTAGAGTCGGGAACGACTAACACATATGTGCGAGGGGAACCTTTACCTTTACCCTTATTCAAATCTACTAAAGATTTCTAAATGTTCATGCATATTTATAAATTTTAAAAATGCAGATATGAAACAGCCTTGTCCACTCTCTTTGATGAATTATTGACTTTTTTGATGGTGGAAAGATAATATACAAGTTGCTGTTAATTGTATGCTGTGGGACATCACAGATAAGTGTTATACTAACCCCTCTCCCTGTTATATTGTTTTAATAATGCTTAAACTTAGTAGGTTAACAATCATGGAATAATTCTTTGCCTACAAAAAGCCTTTGATTCAATCCCTGAAATTTTCAGGAAAATTTGTCTGCCTCCTGGAATGTCAAATAATGTTCCTCAGCCCTGGTTCTGTGAAATCTCATTCACAACTTCTGGGCTTTTTACTGCAACTCTGTTTTACTGCAAGTCTCTCTCTCTCTCTCTCTCTCCCTCTCTCTCTCTCTCTCTCTCTCTCTCTCTCTCTCTCTCTCTCTCTCTTTCTATATATATATACATACATGAAATACTGAAGTAATTTTCTTCTTTCTTAAGGCTCAAGTTGTAAAACTTGATTTTAATGTATAGCTTGTCTATGTTGTGTAGTGTATGTATGTATGTATGTTTGTTTATCTTTAATTTTAAAAAAGGATTCTATAGTGCTGTGATGAAAAACAAAAGAAATCAGTTTCTGGATGACACTTTAGGGTCAATGGGATTAAGTATGACAGAGGACTCTCAGTGTGTATCCAAGCACCACATTCCAATGGCTCCCCCTTCCCCTCCTCCAATTCCACTTCACTCTCACTAGCTAGCCTAAGTTTTGATATTTAAATAAACATTTCTGATTTTTACAAATTTTGGTGTCATCCCCCCCCCCCTTTTAAATCCCTTGCAGGAAAAATCACTGGCCACACTCTGATTGATATTGGCACAGGCCCAACCATCTACCAGCTCCTCAGTGCCTGTGACTACTTTGAGGAGATTGTAGCCACCGACTTCCTGGAAGTGAACCGGGATTTCATTCACAACTGGGTGCACAATGAAGACAAGGATGGCTTTGACTGGTCCCCTTATATCCAGCACGTTTGTAAAATTGAGGGCAAAGGGTAAGAAACTGAAACTTTCCTTTTGGATTTAGGGAAAAGCTATTTATTCTTGGAATTTATGTCCACTTAAAAAATGGTTAGGCTGGCCCCAACATGATTTGTGGGAAAAGAAAGCGAAGATTATATTGTACCTAGAAATATAAGCCAGGAGCCAGACTGATCTATGTGCCATCTCATGTAATAACAGTGATTTAACACATGACTCCATTTCTATTAGAATTAAATTTTCCATGTTTCATACTAGCCATAAATATGCTCTGCCTCCCTTTTTTTCTTCCTGGTGACTATAGGGAGACGTGGAAAGAGAAAGAGAAAAAGCTGAAAAAGAAGCTGAAAAGGATCCTTCCCATTGACATCCATCAACCCGACCCACTGGGTTCTTTGCTCAGCCAACCAGCTGATGCTTTGATTTCTACTTTTTGCCTAGAGGCTGCAAGCCCTGATCGCCCAAGCTATGATAAAGCTTTTCAAAATGTCACCAGACTCCTTAAACCTGGTGGCCATTTTCTCATGATTGGAGGTTTGGAAGAGTCTTTCTACTTAGCAGGAGAAGTAAAGCTGGCAGTTGTGCCCCTGAGCGGAGCAGCCATCAAGGAATCGTTTGCAAAAAATGGCTATCATATTCATGACTTCCATTCCTACAACATGCCTCCAACCCTGAAGATTGGAGTTGATGACGTACAAGGGATCTTCTTCATCCATGCTCAAAAGTCTGCTTGATTCCATTTTGTCAAGTTGTTCTTTTCTCGTCAAAGAAACATGACGTTGCATAAAAACTCAGCTTGCTCATTCTTCCCATTGTTTTTTGTGTTGGAGTGTGTGTTTAGATCTTCTTGCCTCTGTTTTGATCTTATCTGAATTCACATTTATTGCCAAAAGAGGATAGTTTCAGTAATCTGAACCAAATCCCTTTGCAGATTTTATTCATTTTTACTGTCCATAGAATGAAATAATGCATCGCCCAAATTCTACAACCCATCTATAGTGCAGATCAGGGACACAATACACATTTTTCATTTAGAACAGCAAGAGCAAAGTTGTACCTCTACAACTGCAGTAAAAAAGGGGGGGCAGTTTTCCCCAGTTTGGTATTCTCCAGATGTGTAGTACTTCCAAGACCATGGTGGTTGGCAAATATAACATTTGGAGCCCAATATATTTGAAGAGCACCAAGCTGGAAAAGATTGCAAATATATTGGATACCAAAGCTGAGCAAGCAATCCACAATTAGCCACAAAATAGCCTGCCTATTTCAATAAATATATATATTGCCTGTTCTATTAATTTTGAAGTTGGCAGAAGAACCCTATTTTGGTGTTCTAGAGAACAGACTGGACACTTCCCAACATTTTTTTTTCCGATTGCCTGAGAAAATTGCTGCTAGAAGATAAGCTATTTTCTGACCAAGTTTACCTCCTAAGTCCTCTGTTCTCAGTGTAATGGCATGCGTGTAATCAAGCGTCATAACTATAAGAAAAATAATTCCAGAAATATTTATCACAAGTTCTAAAAACTTTATGGAAAAATCTCTAAGGAGGGAGCTGCATCATAAACAACTTACTGATTTGTTTTGCATAATATATAAAGGTATGATTTGCTTAACTGTGATTAAAAGAAGTCTCAGTTGCTTGAATTCTCATGTCACATTATGTATTATGTAACCCAGATTATTGAGGATTCTGCTAACTGGTGGGGGAAGAAAGCAAGAAAAATCAGGAAGAAGAAAGGTTGCAAGATCTAGGAAAATTGCTGGACAAAAAAAATAAGTGCACTAGATTTCAATAGATACAAAATATGATTAAAACTGGATCCACCCCAATATTGAGACAGAAAAGTAAATAAATACTACAGCATGTTATAAAAAATATCTGAGCATACTGGGTAGCTTTCATTTAAAAACCAATGTTTTATGGACATCTATTAGGAGGTACTGCAGGCTTATTGAACTTCTGTTTTCCTCTTCACGCTGACCTTCTTGAAGGAATTAATATGAGAACCACTTTGAATTCACAAATAGTTTTTAAAATTTTATCTTCCGTCCCAAATGTGATAACTGGAAAGAAGTTTGCCATGAACTGCCGCCACCTATGGTGGCGGTTAGAGGGAACTGCCAAACTTTTTTTTTTTAAAGTTGTTTGGAATGTAAATTGAACTCAGCCGTAATACTTTTATTTCAGTTCATTTTCCCTTCATCCTAATTTAGTTGCATCACCTGAGGAGTTAGGGTTTGGGTATATTGACAATAAAGCACAAAAAGCAAGAGTTGTGATTTCAATTATGTTGCAAGCAGCATCAACGATAGCCAAGGCATTATGTAAATTCTACATATTGTATGGTTCCTTAATGCCCAAAAGTTATTTTCAGATTAGAAGAGAACATACTAAAAGCAGAGGATCTTATATACTGTACATGTATTTTCCTTGAAAAACAACAACCAGTCTATTGAAATGAGTTCAAGGTTTGGTGGTGTTGAAGTCATTACAAGTATTTCCACCATCTATTGCTGCCTCCTCTCTGTGTGTGTGTGTGTGTGTGTGTGTTGTTATGGCATTTCTGCCACAAAGACATTATTAGACAGAAGACAAGTAAATGTATCTAACAGCCAAATGTTTCTAAAATGTAGTATTTTAAATAGTTCGTTACATCCACCGAATTTTCCACTTGCAAATCGATGACTGAGTTGTGCCATTTCAGAAAGCAGATAGGAGGACTGTGATGGTGTCACTCATAGGGTGATCACTTATTAGCACAGCTGGTGGAACAGATGTATCTTCTGTCTGCAGGCTGCCTTTTTCTTAAATCAAATTCCCTGATTTAGGAAAAAGTCAGCTTGTAGGCTAGTGTTTCTCAACCTTGGAAGCTTGAAGATGGATGGACTTCAAGTCCCAGAATCCCCCAGCCAGCAGCGCTGGCTAGGGGATTCTGGGAGTTGAAGTCCACCCATCTTCAAGCCTCCAAGATTGAGAAACACTGTTGTAGGCAGAAGATAGATCACTGACTTGCTTGTCGGCAAGCATTCTCACACACTGGGGAAACTCACAGACTTCAGCAGCTGCCCTTTAACCAAGCCAAGCTTCAAAGACAAATGGAGATTAAAAGGATGGAAATATGATGGAAGGATTTTTCATGGCAGTTACAAGCTGCTAAATAAGGTCATCAAGAGTTTAGCATTTAAACTGAATCATTTTTATTGGAAATTGCACACACATTTTAAAAAAAAAAACCCAGCAGAAATTCAATTACAGCAGGATGTCTCCCCCAGAAGAGTCTGCACAATGTAACCCATTAAGAGGAATGCAGTTGACCATCCAGTATGTTATCTGGGATTTAATAGTTTCTTTCATTTCAGCTGACTTCCAGCAGAAGTAGCAATAAAAAAACTACCAAGTACCTGGGAGATGGATATGTTTGGACAGATGTAGTTTAAACAGAATATAGTATATTTTATGCAATATTTTAATAAAATTGTGCTTTTCCTTCTTGACATATATAAAATCTTAGGGTAGACAAAGATGTTTCACAGTTGAAACTCCACCACTCTTACCCTATTCAACAGAAAGAAGAGGCGTTGCCTGCCTAGGAACTTTCGTATAAGCTATTTGCAAAGGAAAGGCAGGATTTTAACTTAAACATTTATAAGGATATATGAGGCATCTGGAGTCCCAGAAGAAAGAGTGGGTGTTTTTTTAAAAAATGATTTTCCCATAATTTCCAACCTATTGCAAGAATGGGTTGGTTTCCAAACAGAATTGGGACTAAGGATATCACCCAGGGGAAAGAAGTTATTGAATTTCTCTTCTGGAATGGAAAGGACAGTGGGACAAGAGCAACACGGTGAAAAAGTCCCATTATTACAATTTAGCTTGCATTTGAGACACTAGAGCACTTACTATCTCGGTGAAAACGTATCAGACATCAAAAATTAGCATGAGGTGGATCTTCTTTTCACAGAACTCCTTCTCAGCCCAGTGGGGAGAACATGAGTGGTACTACTCAGATTAGGACTCAGTTCATGCTAAGCCAAGGTTTGATTTTTTTCAGGGTTAACTTAATGAACTATAATTGGCTTAATTGCACAATGTACTCATGGTCTATAAATTGCCTAGCTGAAATATCAGGTCAAATGAGCTTCATGGGTTAGCAAGGACTTATAGGAATGCACCCACAGCCTTCTGGATAGGAAACTGGCTCTTCTCCTGCCAGTTTATTCTCCTCACCATCATTTTTCATGATCTACTGATTGCACTATTCCTCACATACATACCACATCTGGAGTTTCTAATTTAGATCTGTTTGCACAAATTACTAGCATATGGTTTACTAGACTATGGTCTACCAGATTAAATCAACTGTGTTCACACAACATACTTAGTTATAAAGCTAGCATATTCTAGATGTATTTTCACAAACAGGAGGCCTTTAACAGGCATAGGAAGAAGGTAGGAAGAAGGATTTCCTCCTACTGACCATTAGGTCAAGATCTGAACATAGAATAGGGTTGGAAGAGGCCTTGGAAGTCTTCTAGTCCTGTTCAAGCAAATGGACAAATGTTTGTCCAATTTCTTCTTGAAAACCTCCAATGATGGAGCACACACCACTTCTGAAAGAAGGAAGGAAGGGATGGAGGGAGGGAGGGAAGGGAGGAAGGGAAGGAAGGGAGGGAGGAAGAAAGGAAGGGATGGATTTTTTTTCCTGTTTACAAAACACCCTTCTCAGCACAGAATCCAGAACAGCTTTAGAACAGAAGGCACACAGCTCCAATTACAATTGTTCCTATGAGATTCCTATGAGATTTAGCCTGGCTAGATGGAACAGTGGCTAAGACGCTGAGCTTGTCGATTAGAAAGGTTGGCGGTTTGAATCCCTAGTATAGGTCTCCTGCATGAGCAGGAGGTTGGGCTAGATGACCTCCAAGGTCCCTTCCAACTTTGTTACTGCTATTATTTTAGTCACAGGAGCTGAAAATTGTCCAATAGTACGTCTAGCCTGGTAGTGGCTCTGCCACAGACATGTTTCCTATTCCTTTCTATTTTCCACTTAGGAACTAAAAAGCCCTAGCAGCTGCCTCTCCTAAACAGGAAAGCAGCTCTTGGACACTCAACAAAAATGCCACTGATTTAATATATTTAAACACTGGGTGGGCAGTCAGTCAGTCAGGATTGCTTTCCATGGGCACAATTAGAAATGATTCTTCTGGCTACCAATCTTCAATTTCAATGCTTGCGCAAGAGCCCTCCATGCCTTCAGAACCAGCATTTTTAGCTCCCATTTTGTTTCATTTATTGGCTATCCCAGCTGTGGGCAACCTGAGGCCCTCCAGAGACTAGTCAGTTAACATTGATCTTTCTGATAGAGGCTGCAGTGAGTTAATATTGAGCAACATGCAGAAGGCTGCAGATTGCCCACCTTGAAACAGACAAAAGCCAAGCAAAAAATATGCACATCACATTTTGTTCTCTTTGGTTAGCCAAACTAAGGTGCAGCCTAATATAGATCCCCAACGCCAGTAACAGGACATCTCCAGCTGTCCAGACTCCAAGCTGCCAGCCAAAAGGATTGGCAAAGCTTGTGGAAAGTACATCCCTTTGAAACAGGATGGGGGACATAGTGACTTTCGGAAAGTAACAATAGGATTACTATTAATCCAATTCACACATCTAACCTGAAGTTGGATGTACTATATAAAATTAGACATGCAAAAACAGCCTTGCATTTAAAAAGTGGTGTCTGCTGTCCCTGGGCAACATAAACAAGCATCTCTCACAAACATGGGTCTCGGGACAACTCCCCTTGCCTGGACCATTTCCAGTCAACCCACTTCAGCGGTGTCTGTAAGACAGCCCAAAAACCTGACATAACTGCTACGACCATTCAACCAAAGTCCAGCCCTCCTTTAAAGTGTGTTATGATGCACGTAAAAAAAAAAGGAGTAAGGCTTCAATTTTATGATTATGGTGGCTATCCTGACTATTTTGAACCCTCTGTTACCACTGGCACACTTTCAGTTTTGCGAAGCAGCATTTTTGAACGGAAGTGCTGGCTGACAAAAGGGAATCAGGACAATGTCAGATTTCCAAGGCTCCTATTTCTGCTTTCACAATGTTTTAGGTTCTATATCATAAGCAGCTTCTCTTGCTCCCTATTGTTACATGTACAATGCTGGCTTGCAGAATGCTGCCAGGAGATGGTTCTAAGCCATCTAAGCTTTCATCTTTGAAGAACTCCGTACACTCTACTGAAAAATGTGGTACCTGTTTATGATTGGAGAAAGGAAGATTTCATTTGCCTGATTTGTCCCATCTAATTAAGACATACAAAAGAACAAGAAGGCCAGTGGACTCTAACATTTCAGTCTGAAATCATTCCCAAGCTTGTTTGATTGCTTCCAGAAGAACAATCAAATCTCCACTGCAGCAAAACATAACAAAGAAAGGTTGCAGCGGTTTAAAGATAAATTTTTCAAGTCAAACTTAACTTTTGGGGAAACTGTTTAACACAGCTATGTAATTTCCGTGGCAACATTCCAGAAGAGGTCATTGCATATTGGGATAATTTTTCAACTTCCCAACCTGGCTTGTGATCCTGGTATTCCCCCTTTCATGTCCCATCCAAGAACTAACCAGACCCTGCCCTACTTCTTCCCCAATGGGGAAACCTACCATTCCTTGAACTCTGCCAGATATTTCCAACACCAGAAGTCTAAATTTAAGATCGGCTATTTTTTCCCAGGTAGCATCATGCAATAATGTAAACCAGCCTAGATTCCCCCAATTAAAATAATCACCATCCAAATCGTCCAAGATGATCAACATTTGTCTATTTTAATTACTTTAACCTGGTATTCTCACAGAAAAGTTTGTGAAAGCAGCATTGATGCATGAAATTTCGTGTGAGAAGGCCAACATCTTGTAAGATAATGACTTTTTGTTGTTGAATCTAGCCATCTGGAACTTCATGTTGATGATCTCCTGTCTTGTATTCACATTTAGCAACCACAATTGGGACCAGCCGCTCGGGCATTAAGCCAAGCAATCACTAAGTGAAACAACTGTACTTACTTCAGCTTTCCTTTGCTTTAAAACCTGTGAAGGTCATAAATACAAGGATTGGTTGTAAAATTATTTCTTCATCACATAGTAATTGCGAACGTCTGCTAAACAAGGCAGTCACCAAACAAGGATTTCCTTTGTATAAGATTACACTGTTAGTCTTGGAGATATTTGAATTTTTGCCAGAGGAAGGCAACCAGGTTTCAGATCAGGTATTCTGGACTTCAACTTTCATCAGGCCTGAATCAGTATTAACTATGACAAGGAACTATAGGTGAGCAACCTTTCTGCTCCAGTTTTCAGAGAACTGAAAGTAAATGGAAAAGTTTTAGCCAAACGGAGGTGAATTAAAAACCGATAATAAAAGGCGCTCCTTTTCTCTCCCAGAACTGAAAGTGGGAATGCATATAGTAAAGTGGAATTTTAAATCTCTTCCTCAGGCAATATGAACCTTTTTCACACTGAACAGATACGAAGCACATCCCTCATGACTGGGGAGTCACCATCAAAAGCCATCTCCCCCCCAAGTCAAGCAGAACAGTACAACCAGCAATAAATGGGGTTCCCCATGGCTGTTTCTTAAAAGGGATGAGGATAAGCATACTGTTGTTCAGGGAAGTCTAGCCGCTATTGCCAATTTTCTTGTGCAGCAGCCTGACAACATAAATTAATTAAAGGCTCCCCTGTTTAAAATTACATTACAATAAAAACATAGAACCAAAACCTTATGTTTTAAACACCACTTCCAAATCACAGATGAATTGGCAAGCACTGCCATCTGGTGGCTGAATAGAGCCAAAATTACCCACATGAACAGTCTCACTCCATTGCACATTTTATTTTGATTTTTCACTGGTCATAGACAATTTCTGAATCCTTTGGCACTCTTCAAGCAAAAGACACTTTGGCCTCAGGTTACTTTTTCTAGTTTTCCCACAGGCAGAAAACTGCTCAAGTGTTCACAATCAACATGTAATGAGTTCTTTTAAGCGCTGTAAGTATTGCTGAATTGAATGCCCTGAAAGGCTTCAGCAATAAGAAAATTTAATGAGCAACAAAATCCTGAGGTCATCTGTCTCTGCAAACAATCAACATTTCTTGGCATAAATATTCAGGCACTTTGTCATCTTTCAAATTCAGACAGACATCCCTTAATTTAAGCCTTCCTACAATTAAAGGAAAGAAAATGGCTGAACACCAAAAGAAACTATAGGAACAGCCTGCCTTTGAATACAGATGGATTTGGCTGGTCTAGCAATGGGGCATAGCCATAGAAGCCCCAACAGAGTAGATAGCAAACTTCCTCCAGGATTTTGAGTGACAAATGATTCAGGAAAAATAGAACACTGAGACACACACACACACACACACACACACAGTGGGGCAAAAAAGTATTTAGTCAGCCACCAATTGTACAAGTTCTCCCACTTAAAAAGATGAGAGAGGCCTGTAATTGACATCATAGGTAGACCTCAACTATGAGAGACAAAATGAAAAAATAAATCCAGACAATCACATTGCCTGATTTGGAAAGAATTTATTTGCAAATTATGGTGGAAAATAAGTATTAGGTCAATATCAAAAGTTCATCTCAATACTTTGTTATATATCCTTTGTTGGCAATGACAGAGGTCAAACGTTTTCTGTAAGTCTTCACAAGGTTGGCACACACTGTTCTGGTATGTTGGCCCATTCCTCCATGCAGATCTCCTCTAGAGCAGTGATGTTTTGGGGCTGTCGCTGAGCAACACCACGGACTTTCAACTCCCTCCAAAGGTTTTCTATGGGGTTGAGATCTAGGCCACTCCAGGACCTTAAAATGCTTCTTACGAAGCCACTCCTTCGTTGCCTGGGTGGTGTCATTGGGATCATTGTTATGCTGAAAGACCCAGCCACGTTTCATCTTCAATGCCCTTCTGATGGAAGGAGGTTTGCACTCAAAATCTCCCGATACATGGCCCCATTCATTCTTTCCTGTACATGGATCAGTCGTCCTGGTCTCTTTGCAGAGAAACAGTCCCAAAGCATGATGTTGCCACCCCCATGCTTCACAGTAGGTATGGTGTTCTTTGGATGCAACTCAGCATTCTCTCTCCTCCAAACACAATGAGTTGTGTTTCTACCAAACAGTTCTATTTTGGTTTCATCTGACCATATCACATTCTCCCAATCTTCTTCTGGATCATCTAAATGTTCTATAGCAAACTTCAGATGGGCCCGGACATGTACTGGCTTAAGCAGGGGGACACGTCTGGCACTGCAGGATCTGAGTCCCTGGCGGCGTAGTGTGTTACTGAAGGTAGCCTTTGTTATGTTGGTCCCAGCTCTCTGCAGGTCATTCACTAGGTCCCCCCTGTGTGGTTCTGAGATTTTTGCTCACCGTTCTTGTGATCATTTTGACCCCACGGGGTGAGATCTTGCGTGGAGCCCCAGATAGAGGGAGATTATCAGTGGTCTTGTATGTTTTCCATTTTCTAATTATTGCTCCCACAGTTGATTTCTTCACACCAAGCTGCTTGCCTATTGCAGATTCAATCTTCCCAGCCTGGTGCAGGTCTACAATTTTGTTTCTGGTGTCCTTCGACAGCTCTTTGGTCTTCACCATAGTGGAGTTTGGAGTGTGACTGTTTGAGGTTGTAGACAGGTGTCTTTTATACTGATAACAAGTTCAAACAGGTGCCATTAATACAGGTAATGAGTGGAGGACAGAAGAGCCTCTTAAAGAAGAAGTTACAGGTCTGTGAGAGCCAGAAATCTTGCTTGTTTCTAGGTGACCAAATACTTATTTTCCATCATAATTTGCAAATAAATTCTTTCCAAATCAGACAATGTGATTGTCTGGATTTGTTTTCTCATTTTGACTCTCATAGTTGAGATCTACCTATGATGACAATTACAGGCCTCTCTCATCTTTTTAAGTGGGAGAACTTGCACAATTGGTGGCTGACTAAATACTTTTTTGCCCCACTGTACATATAAAACTGTTGCCCCACTCTCCAGTTTGTGTATTGTTATTTTAAAAACAAGGAGCAGATGTGGAGAAGACGAGAAATGCTATTTATTTCCCCTCCAGATCTGTTTTGCACTTCGTCTTGAAATTTCTCAAACAGCTTTTGCAGCTTGCTAGGAATAGTTTGTGCCATTAAAATGTCACAAAATAATCCCAAAAGATTAATTAAAATATTTTTAAATAATTCCCCATGATTTTTCTCCTCCAGCTGGAAGCTAATTCCGATGACAGTCCAATAAATCTGGAAGTGGTGGTGGTTTTCTCAAGATTTTTGGAGCAACATAATAATACAGTGCACAATGAAGTGATGTGACTGAGCATGTCCATGACAAGAAAGAATAAGGATCATTGTGATGGAATAT
The DNA here is from genome assembly GCA_012654045.1 of Ptyas mucosa. Classification (NCBI taxonomy): domain Eukaryota; kingdom Metazoa; phylum Chordata; class Lepidosauria; order Squamata; family Colubridae; genus Ptyas; species Ptyas mucosa. The sequence goes on from WNWU01013599.1 coordinate 6,539,550, forward strand.
ATATACGCACACAAAGCTTTGGAAACAGAAGACAGTTGACCCCAGCACCACATATTATAGTTTGTTTGTTTTTTTTAAAAAAGTCACTGCAGTATAGAATCTATTTTCTACTTTTCTCATGACCGACAAGAAAGTAGGGAGCATAGTGCTAAACTCCCAATGGCTTGTTGAAAAAACAGGGAGCTTCTCAGTGAAGCAGCATTTTAAGACCACTTGTCTGAAAATATGGATTTCAAGTCAACAGCAGCATAAAGATGGATTGTGGTTTACCAGACCTGCTGCTGCCCTTTATTTTCCCAAGTGGCTTGCAAAGTCCTTTCAGTGCAGTCTACTGGACCAGCCAAAACCCACAGAACCGCGTTTGTAAAAATGAAAAAAGAAACCGAATGAACTAAATAAAGCTTTCCCTGCTCTCTTCAGAGAAGTGTAGGAAGAACTGGTGGAGAAGGCAAAGGACCCAAAATAATCCCAGGGAGACAAGAGGCGTTGTCTCGATACATTCAAGCAAAAAAGGCAATCAGGTTTATCACACTATGGCAACAGAATTCTGAAAGGGAAGCGGTTGAGATGTAAAAACAGAAGCAATAGAGAGGAAATTGTCACCAATCGTCAGAGCAAAGTAGGCTTAGAACATCAAACTCCTCAGATGCTAGAAATCAAAGCAACAGGGTGTCTTTTATAGATGGCAGCCCATGGTTTTTTCCAAGTTACTCTCTGCCACAGGTTTTAGTCTATTTTAAGAATCTCAGAATTGGCCTTCAGAAGATAAAGACTGTCATCGACAAGGAAACTGTAAAGAAAAAAGACAAAAGTTACTAGGATGAGTAACGGATTAAAGCTAATTTTAAATTCAGGATACAGATGGACCATTTTTTTTTCAGACTGTAAGCTGCAATCACTGTACAAAATCATGACAGGAGAGAGTGAAAAAAAAAAGCAGGGCCTAAATTAGGCTATGTAATAATGATAATTTATCACTAATATTATTTCTTAGTGGTTTAAGTGGCCTTTTCTGATGATGATTCTTTCTTGGTGATAGATACTTCCCTGAACCAATAAATATGGAAATCTCTATTTCAAACTTTTAGTCCACTGAAATCAAAGCTGTTCTCAGCAGCCTAGAGGATATATGTGTAGTCCTCTTCTTCCAAATACAGTTGGGATCGGAATCTCCATTGCTAAGCAATATGGTTATTAAGTGAACCACATCAAATGTTATGACAGTTTTTGCAAATCACCATGTTCATTAAGTGAACTTGGCTTTGCCCATTGACTTTGCTTGTCAGAAGCCCCTGGGAAGGTCACAAAAGTGGTCATCAAATGACCCCAGGATGCTGCGACCATTGTAAATGCAAGCTGGTTGCCAAGTTCCCAAATTGTGATCATGTGACTGTGAGGATGCTGCAACAGTCGTAAGTGCAAAAACTGGTCATAAGTAACTTTTCTCAGCACCATCATAACTTTGAACGATCATTAAACAAATAGTTGTAAATTGAGGACTATTTGTGCAAGCAAGAATCCATAATCGGGTGAAAACCAATTCCAATTATCATTTAAAACCACCCACAAAAACATTACTTATCCCCAGAATTTACAAACAAAAGAAGAAAAAGGCAGAAAGCAGTAAGAAAACAAGATGGAATCAAATAGAAACTTTTTAAAAAGGCACCTTGAAATCATTCATTTTTAAAAAATGTTTTCCTGAAAGTCAGCAAGAAAGGAACCAGCTTGATCTACATTGGGAAGCCGTTCCCAAACTCTGGTGGTGTTGCACAAAGGCAAGCCCTTTTCTCTTTAGCCTCCCAAACCTCTAAAACATGTAGAATTTCTCCCTAGACCTTTTCATAGCTTGAGCTTATGGTGACTAAAGCAGGTGATCCTGTATATATTCAGGTGCCAAGCTATATATGCCTCTATGTGTTCCCAAAACCAATCAATAACCCACAACTGACATACTAGCTAACATAGACCCCTCTAGCCACAGCAGCATTCTAAATATTGGGGGCCATCGGGCTGATATTTCCTCTCCACTATCTCAGACTGAAACTGTCTACTGAGCAAGGAATAAACCCAACCCTTGTAGACAATTCAATGGATGTCAAGATCGATGGTATTAAAAACAAGACCAAGACGCTCTCCCCATTCAACCTAGAAATAGGTCACCCAAGAGAGACCAATATTGTCTCTGTTCCATACTGGACTTGAAAAACATCTGAAAAAGTCTAGATAATTCACTATGTTTAGACTGCTATCTAAATATCTAAACAAAAAGGGACGCGGTGGCTCAGTAGCTAAGACACTGAGCTTGTCGATCGAAAGGTTGGCAGTTCAGCGGTTCGAATCCTTAGTGCCACGTAACGGGGTGAGCTCCCGTTACTTGTCCCAGCTTCTGCCAAAGTAGCAGTTTGAAAGCATGTAAAAAATGCAAGTAGAAAAATAGGGACCACCTTTGGTGAGAAGGTAACAGCGTTCCGCGCGCCTTTGGCCACATGACCACTAGAGTCATCCCCTAGAGTCGGAAATGACTAGCACTTATGTGTGAGGGGAACGTTTACCTTTAGACTGCTATCAAGCTGGTCAGCCACCATTATCTTAATCACTTGATCCCCAAATGTTGGGTCACTTTTGCAATGGCCACCAGCAGAAGCCCACCCAGAAAGAAAGAAGGAGGAAGCGTGCAAAATGGGCTGACCTGTAGAAAAGGATATTGACAGGGATAGTACTGATATGCCAGATGGCATGGGCATCAAAGACCCAAAACAGGGGTGGAAAATCCAGAAGCTCCAGGAGAGCCAAGGCCTGGAGAAGCAGGACAACGGCCACACATTTCCAGACATAGGGCAGGCGTTGCTGGTTCTGCATACACCAACCCAGCCACCAGAAGAGATTGAGAAGGCCTGCAAGGTACAGAACAACACTTCATGTTAATATCACTTTTACTACTCATTGATCACAGCAGAAAGAAGCAGCTTTGGTTGCTACGGACCCTGGGGGACCCTGGGGGTTCGGTCTGACCTAAGTGTAGTACATAAAATTATCTGCTACAATGTCCTACCTGTCAATGACTACTTCAGCTTCAACCACAACAATACAAGAGCGCACAATAGATAAAAATTTAAGGTAAACTGCTCCAAACTCGACTGCAGAAAATATGACTTCAGCAACAGAGTGGTCAATGCCTGGAATGCACTACCTGACTCTGTGGTTCCTTCTCCAAACTTCCACAACTTTAATCTTAGACTGTCTACTGGTGACCTCACCCCATTCCTAACAGGTTTGTAAGGAGCGTGCATAAGCTCACCTACATGCCTACTGTCCCTGTCTTACTGTCCCTATTTATTCGTATCCATTTCCTGTATTCATAATAATGTTTATACTTATATCTGTTATCTTATACACACAAAATAAAATAAAAAAATGCTACCAGAGCCCTGATCGCATTGCTCCCTCCTAAGCACTAAATGTTGAGTATGCATCCCATTTGTCCGTAGCAGAAAGGCACAGAGAGGATGGAATGGAATGGAATGGAATGGAATGGAATGGAATGGAATGGAATGGAATGGAAAGGAAAGGAAAGGAAAGGAAAGGAAAGGAAAGGAAAAGGGAAAGGGAAAGGGAAAGGGAAAGGGAAAGGGAAAGGGAAAGGGAAAGGGAAAGGAAAGGAAAGTTTGGAAAAGGCAAACAGGAGAGAAAAAAGTCTCATAAGGCAGTAAGAATGTTCAAAGTTTAGAAAAGAAACACGGAAATAAATTAGCTAAAGCTATTTTACATAAATAAAATAAAAATATTGATTCCTTGGGTCTCACCAATTGCCACATTGGCAGCCATATTGTAACCATAATCAAAGCGCACAAGGGTCAGATAGGAAACATGGCAGGCCAGGAAAAAGAGCAGGAAACCCCCAAAGGCAGTGGCAAAAGCCGGACGTTTCAGCCCTAGAGTTCTGCAAATAAAACACATATGAAGTTGAAGATATTTCAAAGAACTGCCTCATTTCACACAGATCATTTTTTTATCCCTAGTTTAGACTAAACAGAAAAAGAAATATTTTTCTCAATACAGATTACTTGCAGCTACAGAAGAAAATCACACATCAATTCAAATAAGGAATTGTACTCTAGCCTTTGACAACTTTCCATCTCCAAGATGCCACCATCTCCCACTTTTTCCTTCAGGAAAGGGATACAAATTTTTTCCTAACTAACCCTTCAAAGTTGGAGATTTCGGGGTAGCTATTTAAGGAAGCCTTTTAGAAAACTGATATAGGGAGTAGTTGTGGGGATTAGAAATTGTCATGACTGTAATCCTATGTTTTTTATGGAAAGTCACTGACTATTCCAGTGAGCCTTAGTGCAGATTTATTAAGAAGATAACTGTCCAGTTAGGGATTTCTGTATTTTGATCATTATTCCTCAAGTACTGAATTAATTGATGAATGTTGTTAGACTGACGAATAAAGCCACTCAGAATCTGGACTGGAATAGGAAATAGATTGCAATAAATAATGTGTGACTAAAACTTGTTTATTGACTGCATATAAATATATGGACTTTTATTGAAAAACATTTCTTATCATGCCTCACCATTTCCTACAGATAGCATGTATGCTATGGTAAAGTATTGTTAAGAGGCTGTCTTGAGCAGATAAAGTACGTTTTTCTTCCTCTAAATTCTTTTCTTTTACCCAAACTGACCCCCTTCAAATATTTTGGAGCTTCCTCTTCCAAGAACTCTAGTCAACATAGGAGTATATGATTAAGAATATGGGGAGCTGTGCTCCCAACATACCAAAAGGACATGAACTTGGGAAGGATGCTCTAGAGAAACAGAAGGGAAATTCAAAAATTCAGAATTGGACATAACAAAATATATGATCTGCACCAGTTGAACTAATTTTTACATTCATTAATCAAATTCCACACCACTTTCCATGTAATAAGATATCTTAAAATGACAGAGAGACATTTTAATCAAATAACTGTAATGAAAATGAAGACAAAACCACTGAAAGATTAGGTGAACTTTGGTGTTATGTAGCAACTTACCTGACACAACACAAGTACACAGAGTAAAGGATGACCGCTGATGCACAGAAATAGTCCATTTTCTATGAGAGGAGAAATTGAATTAGAGATGTGGGCCAGATCTTGTCCGAGATGCATGCCACCTGAAAAACACCTCTATGATATCACAATACAAAAGCTCACCTCAGTCAGATTTGTTTCTCGGGTATGAAAAACCATGGACCAGAACCAGGCATTTAAAGACACCTGAAGGAAAAGTGCAAGAAAGAATTGGTCTGAGCATGCCACAAAATTCAGTCAACAAAGCTGCAGTTGTGGCACAGAGGAAACGTAGGAAATAGCCCACTCTTTTAAGTGCCTATGTGGCTATCAATGGTATTTGATTATATCAGGGATATCCAACCTTGGCAACTTTATGGCTTTTGAACTTCAACTCCCAGAATTCCCCAGCCAGCATTAATGTCCATAAATCTTAAAGCTGCAAAGGCTGAACAACCCTGGATTAAAATTACAAGCCTGAATAGGCTATTGATCCAAAAATGAAGACGACAGGAAAGGAAAGCTGATCCTCAAACCCCTTTTTCTTCCTTGCCTAGACACTAATGTTTGGAAAGGAGTTTAAAAAACTGAATGTCTTCTTGTCCAAATTTTCTTTCTTCTGTTTAGCTTGTTGGCTTAGACAGACTATGCTTTCTGAATCTCAGCTTCTTACACACAATCAAACGATAACAATAAAACTGTCTGTCAAACATGCTGAATGAAAATAGATACAATTAATTTCAAATGGGGCACAAGGGGAGTCATCTAAAGGCCAAAGATTGTTGCGGTGGTTCTCCTCCTTTCTCTCTGACCGGTCGCAGTCTGTGTTGACAGGGGGGGCAGAGATCAACCCCGAGGCCCCTTGTATGTGGGGTGCCACAGGGATCGGTTCTCTCGCCCCTTCTGTTCAACATTTATGTGAAGCCACTGGGTGAGATCATCCGTAGTTTCAGGGTGAAGTACCACCAGTACGCTGATGACACCCAGCTGTACATCTCCACCCCGGACCACCCCAACGATGCCCTTGAAGTGATGTCCCAGTGCCTGGAGGCTGTATGGATCTGAATGGGGAGGAACAGACTCAAGCTCAACCCATCCAAGACCGAATGGCTGTGGTTTCCGACATCCCGATATAGTCAGCTGTTGCCATCACTGACTATTGGGGGTGAATCACTGGCCCCCACAGAGAGGGCTCGCAACTTATGTGTCCTCCTGGACTCACAGCTGTCTTTAAAAGAGCACCTGATGACTGTGGCCAGGGGAGCTTTCTATCAGGTTCGCCTGATACGCAGGTTGCGTCCCTTTCTGAATCGGGACTCGTTAAATACGGTCACTCATGCCCTCGTCACTTCCCGCCTGGACTACTGCAACGCTCTCTACATGGGGCTCCCCTTGAGGAGCACCCGGAGGCTCCAGTTGGTCCAGAATGCGGCCGCACGGGTCGTTATGGGAGTGACGTGGCGCTCCCATGTGACACCCCTCCTGCGGGAGCTGCACTGGCTACCTGTGTTCTTCCAGGTGCGCTTCAAGGTTTTGGTCACCACCTTTAGAGCACTCCATGGCTTAGGACCGGGGTATCTACGAGACCACCTCCTGCCACCAGTAGCCTCTCACCGACCAGTACGCTCCCATAGAGAGGGGCTTCTCAGGGTGCTGTCGGTCAAACAATGTCGACTGGCGGCCCCCAGGGGGAGAGCCTTCTCTGTGGGAGCACCCACCATATGGAACAAGCTCCCCCCGGAGATACGGACAATCCCGGATCTTCGCGCTTTCCACCGTGCCCTCAAGACGTTTCTATTCCAGCAGGCTGGCCTCGACTAACCTCTTCTAAAACCGCTCTTAAATTCTTAAATCTTAATCTCATAAATTTAGAGTTTTAATTTTAGGTTCAAGACCAAATTACTTAATTGTATTTTAATCAATCTTTAAAATATTTGTATTATATGTATTTTATCATTTGACTGTACTGAGTCCCCCGGGAGTAGAGCGGTATATAAATATAATAAATAAAATAAATAAAGTTTGACTACTCTTCTCCTGAGAGTACTTAGGTCGCTGGGGCTATGATGTCTCAAACCTCTCAAGAGGTTGGGACAGTAGGGAAGAAAGGCTCAGGGCTGTTTACGTGATAAGCAGGGGGGAAAAAGATCTCATATGCTTTCTTTCACCCTTCATTTTCTGATTGGTTTAGCAGCACAATTTCTAGAATCTTTGAGAGTATTACAGATTACAAGTTTAATAATGCTGGGAGACATTGGCTAATTCCTGAATAATTTTTTTGTTGTTAGTTAGTTGCGAAGTCATGTCCGTCACAACCCCATGGACAACATTCCTTCAGGCCTTCCTGTCCTCTACCATCCTCTGGAGTCCATTTAAACTCATGCCTACTGCTTCAGTGACTCCATCTGGCCACCTTGTTCTCTGTTGTCCCTTTCTTCTTTTGCCCTCAATCTTTCCCAGAATTAGGCTCTTCTCCAGTGAGTCCTTCCTTCTCATTAGGTGATCAAAGTATTTGAGTTTCATCTTCAGGATCTGGTCTTCTAAAGAGCAGTCAGGGTTGATCTCCACTAGGACTGACCGGTTTGATCGCCTTGCAGTCCAAGGGACTCGCAGAAGTCTTCTCCAGCACCATAGTTCAAAGGCCTCAATTCTTTGGCACTCAGCCTTCCTTATGGTCCAACTTTCACAGCCATACACTGCAACTGGGAAAACCATAGCCTTGACTATACGCACTTTTGTTGGCCGGGTGATGTCTCTGCTTTTTAGTATGCTAGATTTGCCATAGCTTTCCTCCCCAGGATCAAGTGTCTTTTAATTTCTTGGCTGCAGTCCCCATCTGCGGTGATCTTGGAGCCCAGGAAAATAAAATCTGTCACCACCTCTATTTCTTCCCCATCTATTTGCCAGGAATTGAGAGGGCCGGATGCCATGATCTTAGTTTTCTTAATGTTGAGTTTCAAGCCAACTTTTGCATTCTCCTTCTTCACCTGCATCAAGATGCTCTTTAGTTCCTCTTCACTTTCTGCCATTAGAGCGGTATCATCTGCATATATGAGGTTGTTGATATTTCTCCCGGCAATCTTAATTCCAACTTTTGATTCATCTAGCCCCACCTTTCTCATGATGTGCTCTGCATATAAGTTAAATAGGCAGGGCGACAGTTTACAGCCTTGCCAGACTCCTTTCCCAATTTTAAACCAATCAGTGGTTCCATGTCCAGTTCTCACTGTTGTTTCTTGACTTGCATATAGGTTTCTCAAGAGACAAATAAGATGGTCTGGTACTCCTATCTCTTTGAGAATTTGCCACAATTTGCCATAATTTTTAAGATATCATAATTTTAAGATATTGATAGAATGCTTTAATCTGTGTCTCATAGTAGACATCCTCTTTTTACTTCCTTCAAATGACATTTCTTAAAATAATTTCCTTTCTTTTAGCTTGTCTTAAAACTGTTAAGAAGCCCCCTTTTTCAAATTGCCTGAATTCACACAATGCACTGAAGCAAAAGTGCAAAATCTTAAGCACCCCCCACCTCCCCACCATAATCTGTTAGATCAATATTCCACCTTTTCTCCAGGAAGTAAAAGACTTTTCATGAGGATCTTTGTTTTATTCCCACCAAAAAAAAAAAAAACTTGTGAGAAAGTTTGGACTGGGATTGTGTGAACAGCAAAAAATTGCTCCATACATCAGGATGGATTTGAATTCAGGTCTTCTCAGTTATGCTATATTGTTATCTTCAAGTGTACTGTGGTCATACTTTCCAACAACTTGACCTCTACACACACTGTCTCTGTGTAGGCACATCCCTAAAAGTTCTCTAAATTTCTACCCAAATTGTCACTCTTTCTAATGAAAAGAAAAAAGTGTGATGAAAATACATGTTTAATTTTTTTTTCAATTTTAAAAAACAAACTTTATTAAATTTAAAAAGATAAAATTATATAAAACATTCACAACCATAAAATTACAATCAGCAGTGCTAATCACAACAAACAAACTAAATATATGTAATATATATATAAGTACAAATATACACAGTGACTTATTTCCTCTTTTATCTTAATGATGGTGTATGATTATTACTTTTAATTTCTTACTAAATTTTAACTTTACCTTCTTTTCCATTGGTTTATCCACTCATACCAACTATCCCATACCTTAAAATACTGTGAGTCTTCCTTGTCTTTTAATTTCAAAGTTAGTCTATCCATTTCTGCACATATATAAATTTTTTGAATTATTTGCTGCTCCGTTGGCAATTGATCTGTTTTCCAGGCTTGTGCTAGGGCTAACCTAGCCACCGTGATTATATGTAATGTTAGATATTTTCTTTCTTTTCTAATGTTTTGTTTAAGCATTCCTAACAAAAAGATTTCTGGTTTTAGCTCAATTATCTTCCGCAGTTATTTCTGATATCCAAATTTTTATTTTTATCCAATATTTCTTAATTTTTGGGCAAAGCCACCAGACGTGAAAGAAGGTTCCCTGTGCTTGTTTGCATTTCCAACAGGTTGGATTAAGATTTGCATACATCCTCGCCAATCTCACAGGGGTTAGATACCATCTGTACCACATCTTATAATGTATGCTACTGATTTTGTTATTCTATAGTTGCTTTCCCATACCCTTTCCCATTCTTCCAATTGTATATTTTTACCAATATTCCTTGCCCAGGCTATCATTTGTCCTTTAACTATTTTTCTGCCAAGTCAAAATCTAATAAATATTTATAAACCCTTGAAATCAATTTTCCATTTTTAGCTTCTAATAATTTGTCTAGCCGATTGGGATTTGTTTCAATTCCTCCTTCCTCACTATCTTTATTGTATCTAGTTTGTATCTGTAGGTAGGGCCACCAATCCATTTCTATACCTTGGTCCCTAAGGTCCTGCCGTGTTTTTAATCTTCCATAAGAATCCAGTAGTTCTTTGTATCTTATTAGTTTATGGACAGCTGGTGTGCATTGCCGCCTCCAATGTGGATATCCAGCCGGGAACCTTCATATAATGTTTATTTTTAATTTCAATCCAAATGCCAATTAGTGAATTTCTTATTATATGATTTTTAAAATGTTTATACGTTTCGTTCCCGGCGTTCCACAAGAAGGCATGCCACCCCTTCAATAAATCATGGCCTTCCAATTTTAATAATCTTTGATTTTCCAAATTGACCCATTCTTTAATCCATGGCAGACTCGCCGCTTTGTAGTATTTTTCCCACGCTGGTAGGCCAAAACCCCCTCTAGTTCTATCCTCCTGTAATATGTTTAAATTTATCCTTGGCTTTTTTCCCTCCCATATGAATTTTGATGTTATTTTATTCAGATTTGTAAAGAAGTTTTTCTCTAATTTAACCGGAATAGTTTGAAAAAAATAGAGGAGTCTCAGCAGTATATTCATCTTTATCGTCACAATTCTTCCTAGCAATGATAGCTTTAGTTTCCCCCATCTTTCTAAGTCTTTTTTGATTTGTTGTACTAACTCTCCGTAATTATTATCTTTTATGGCTACATTCCTAGTTGTCAAATTGATACCTAAATATTTTATCTTCTTAACTGCTTGTAATCCTGATTGTTTTTCTAATTCTTTTATTTGTTTTACTGTTAGATTTTTAGTTAATATTTTGGTCTTATCTTTATTAATTTTTAAACCTGCCACTTTGCCGAATTTTTCTATCTCATCTGTTAGTTTTAATTCTGTTTCTAGTGGGTCCTCTATGAAGAATACAAGGTCGTCAGCAAACGCTTGGACCTTGTATTCTTCTCCTTTTACCTTGAGTCCTTTTATGTTTTTATTTAACCTAATTCTTCTAAGTAAATTTTCCAAGGTTAGAATAAAAAATAGTGGTGAAAGTGGGCACCCTTGCCGTACTCCTCTACTTATTTAAAAAAAAAATTGTTAGTTCCCCATTGACTAGTATTCTTGTTCTCTGTTTTGTGTATATTGAAGCTATCATCTTTTCAAATTTCTCCCCGAATTTCATATTTTTTATTTATTGTGTCATAAATCTCCAATTAACCCGATCAAATGCTTTTTGTGCATCCAGAAAAATCAGGGCTACCTGTTTCTCTGGATGCACCTCATAATATTCTATTACATTAATCACAGTCCTAATGTTATTTTTAATTTGTCTTGCCGGCAGAAATCCGTTCTGGTCTGGGTGTATTCTATGATTTAATATTGCCTTTAATCTGTTTGCCATCAAATTCATAAAAATCTTATAATCGGAGTTTAATAAGGAGATCGGCCTATAGTTTTTTGTCTGTGTTGTATCTGCCCCTTCTTTCGGGATTAGCGAGATATATGCTTCCCTCCAAGAGTCAGGTAACTTTGCCTCTTTCAATGCCTCATTGTAAACCTCCAATAGTATCCAATTTAATGATTCCCCTAATCCTTTATATAATTCTATTGGTAACCCATCTGTTCCTGGGGTTTTATTATTTTTTTGTTTCCTAATTGTTTCCTATAGTTCCTCTATAGTAATCTCTCTATTCAATATCTCTTCCTCTTCTTCAGTTACTACTGGCATTCCCTCCTTTTTTAGATACTGGTCAATTTCCTCTGTTGGCACTTTATCCTGTGTGTATAAATCTTGAAAGAATTGGGTTACTATCTCTTTCTTCTTTTCTAGTTTCTGTTGTAACTTACCTTCCTTATCCTGTAATTGATGGACTGTTTGTTTCTCTCTTTCTTTCCTTAATTTATAGGCCATCCACCTCCCTGGTTTATTTGCCTGTTCAAATTGGTTTTGTTTTATAAATTTCAATGTGTTGACATATTTTTCTTGTTCAAATAGATTCAATTTGTGCTTAGCGTGTTTAATTTTAATTACATTGGAATTGAGCCAAATCATGTTTCCTGTTTTCACACCTTACTTTTTGGAGTATCCCCTTCCAGACTCAACAGTGGACATGTGCAACAATTAGCTCCGAATGCTATAAATGTCTGCACTAAATCATATTTACAGATCATGACGGCAGGACTCAGCCAATATTTTGACTCAAACAAGTCACAAGATGGTTTAGGTTGTTATGTGAGCTTGCTTTGTATACTAATTTTCTTTCACCTAATAAAGAAGATAAGGGAGCTGAGATTCTTGTTAAAAATGACTTACCCAAGAAAAGGCAATGCAGGTATGGTACATAGGAGAAGAACGGGGAACAGTGGCTTTATATCTGTTCAGCATCACCAAATTGGCAAGACCATTAAGGAATGAAGCAAAGGCAGAAGCAGGCTCCTGAAAAAACAGGAAACGAGAAAAGGGCCACTACGGGCAAGGCAGGGAGGGGAAAGAGGAGAAGATGATAAAGAATGTTATCAAATGGAAATGAGATTATCTGCACATTTTCCTATGATTGCTTAAACCAAATCCTAAAGCAGGTGGAAAAAAAGAAACTGCAGTTTAGATTTTTTTCCAAATGCCCCAGAAATAACTGAGATCTTCTGCCTTTTTTTTTTTTTGAGAAAGGACTACTTCCTTTGAAATTGCACGGCTAATTTCTGAAATAAGTAAATACTTGGGCCTTAGGTATGTGTGCTGACTTCAAGGGGAGTGAGTTGTGTTTGTCTCTTGTTCACCTATTACATTCCCAATCCAGAGCAATCTAATTGGATAAACTAGTCATAGAAGTTTCCCTTGAAATGCAGTTTCAGACAGTGATTTGGGAAGAGAAAAAAATTCTCATTCTTGACCCCAACGGTTTGAAGATTGCTAAAGCTTTCTTTAGGCTGTCATGTATTCTGTGCACATTGTGATTGCCAAGAAATAGTTGCAATTAGCTCACCAGTTTATCCTTTTTTCTCCTGCTTAGAGGCTAGAAATACGTAAAGGGCTGATACAGACTACAGAAAAAATTGGCAGAGTCTCGCCTTTTTGCTTGCTCTAGTTTTTCTTACTAGTGTACTAAAAAGGAAATATTTCCCTGCTGTCTGGCATATACAGATTTTGCTTGCTCAAAACCTCAGTGAAGGCATGGATCTCACATAATATAACTAGTAAATGATCTACAGAAAAAAAGCCAGCCCAAGTAGATAAACTGAGTTAAAATGGTCAAAGAGCTGAATCAACCTGTACAGGTTAGCCAACCTGGCTTCATAAATGAGGCTTACCTTTCCATGAAACTGAGGCACTTTGGATCCTTCCTGGAGGTAAAGTCCCACAGTCAGCCACATACATTCATATTTGCAATCATCTCTGCAGGTCCACCCTAGAATATAAAAGGGTAAACCTGGTAAAATTAGAGTAAGTGATACATTTGGATAACACTTGATAGCAGTGTATTATTGCAATAATTCTAAAGTAATGAGATAAAGATACTCAGATTTGCATAGCATATTTTATTTCAGGGGTCTTCAACCTTGGCAACTTTAAGACTTGTGGATTTCAACTCCCAGAATTCCTCAGCCAGCTTTGTTGGCTGAGGAATTCTGGGAGTTGAAGTCCACAAATTTTAAAGTTATCCAGGTTGAAGATCCCTGTTTTATTTCAATAAAAACAATAATTTTTAAGGTGTGGTGACTTGTCATGTTCTGATTTCATATTGTTCTTGCCAGGTTTCTGTGGCTGAAACTAATGTGCCTCGTGTTCGTTGCTTTTATTTTTAAGTTTCCACCACACTTATTGTCATAAATGCAAGTCCAGAATGAGCTTACACTTTTGACAATAATGGAAACTAAAATCCAAACACCATTTTAGAATCATGATCTGATATCCAGTATGGATTTCTTAGAAATAAATGCTTATTCAAAAAAATTGAGTCTATTGGGATATCTAATATTTGGGAAAATATTATATTGATCGATTAGTGCCATAACTAATAAAAAACATAAAACAAAAATAAATATAGGATAAAAGTCCAAGGTAAAATATGAAAAGTACAGTAATCAAATACCTGTGTGTTAAATACAAAAAATCAATTCAGGTAAATACATCGCCTTTACAGGATACCTCAATCTGTTTGCAATAACTGGTCTTTTGGTCAACTGCCTTGGCTATAAATTTAGAAGTTTGGCTCATGATGTATAGATAAGAACCTAGGAGGAAATAGGACAATCTGCGATTCATATCCCAATGGGTTCTTCCTTCAAGTACGGATGTTAAGTAATTAAGCCTAAGAGCGGCATAGAGTTGACCATCAAACAAAACATGAAAATATCTTCAGTGTCTGGGACACCACATATACATGTCCTCTCATGTTATGGCAGATGGTGGAAGTGCCCATATTGGCACTCAACTCAACTCAACAACAACTCCTCAAATCTGGCTCAAGTATAGGCCTTTCTTGAGAATTGGGTTAAACTCATGACAGGTATTTTTCAAACTGAAAAATAGTTTTGTTCTTAGCCAACCAACTTAAAGATCTACCGGTATTTGTGGCTAGTAACTCCCTATCATTTTGAGTGCTGACATCTAAGACTCTGTTTAAAAAATTCCCTTGCTTGGGAGGCAGTTCAGAGTAAAGGAAAAGGGGGGAAATAAAAGTATGTGAAAAAATACTTATATTTTGTACTCCCTGGACTTTAATGCTTTTTGGTGTGTGCACAACAGCACCGGGAAATAAAACAACCAATCTGGATGCCAAGGTTCAGATCACCACAAAATGGTCACAAAGAGTTAGGTAGATTTTTGTGGTCGGTGTTTGGCAAACGCTGTCCAGGCATTTAGAATAGGGTGCTATCAGTCATTCATTGGCATCCTTCAGTCTCAACAGACTATGGTATCGTGCTCTGGAAAGAGGTCCTAAAACAGCATCTAGTGTGACTAAAAAGGCCAATTCGAGAGTGGCAATTCCTTCCACACTGAGGGCAGATACATTCTGTCCACTGCCCAACCCCCAGATTTCACTGGTTCCGGAACTGCCTCTTTGCCTCAGTCTGCCAAACAAGTGTCTCTTTGAATTGGAGAAGGCCATGCTGCGTCTTTAACCTTCAAGCTGAACGATTGGAGGTCAAGGTTTCCCAGTTGTTAATGTCCATTCCCAGAGCCTTTAGGTCCCTCTTGCAGATATCCTTATATCGCAGCTGTGGTCTCCCTCTGAGGCGCTTTCCCTGCACTAATTCTCCATACAGGAGATCTTTTGGAATCCGACCATCAGCCATTCTCACGATATGCCCCAGGCAGCATAGACGTCGCTATTTCAATAGTGTATACATGCTAGAAATTCCAAGACTGTGCTACTTGGAACTTTGTCCTGCCAGGTGATGCCAAGAATTTGTCGGAGACAGTGCATATGAAAGGCATTCAACTTTCTCTCCTGCTGTGCGTAGAGGGTCCAAGACTCACTGCAGTACAAGAGTGTGCTCAGCACGCAGGCTCTATAGACCTGGATTTTTGTGTGTTCCGTCAGCTTATTAAGCCATACTCTCTTTGTAAGTCTGGAAAATGTGTTGACTGCTTTACCAATACGTTTATTCAGCTCAGTATCTAAAGAGGGAGTGCCAGAGATAGTTGAGCCGAAGCACACAAAGTCATGGACGACCTCCAGTTCTTGTGCAGAGATTGTAATACAGGGAGGTGAATCCACATCCTGACCCATGACTTGTGTTTTTTTCAGGCTGATTGTTAGTCCAAAGTCTTGGCAGGCCTTGCTAAAACTGTCCATAAGTTGTTGAAGGTCTTCAGCAGAGTGAGCAGTGACAGCAGCATGATCAGCGAAGAAGAAATCCCGTAAGCATTTCCCTCCTTGCTTGGGAGGCAGTTGAGAGTAAAGGAAAAGGGGGGAAATAAAGGTTTGTGAAAAAGTACTTGTAGTTGTACTCCCTGGACTTTAATGCTTTTTGGTGTGTGCACAACAGCACCAGGAAATAAAACAACCAATCTGGATGCCAAGGTTCAGATCACCACAAAATGGTCGCAAAGAGTTAGGTAGATTTTTGTGGTCCGTGTTTGGCAAACACTATCCAGGCATTTAGAGCAGGGTGCTATCAGTATGCTGATTACATCCAGGTCTATTTCTCATTAACATCAGGTAATAAATGGGGGATTCCAAATGTTTGCCTGAAGTCAGTAATAAACTAGACGAGGAACAATACATTGAAAGTGAATCTAGACCAGATGAAGAAATTCCTTGTGAGGATCACAATTTGAGAAGTGGTAGTTCTCCTTGTTCTGAATAGGATTCCATTTTCCGAAAAGGAGCAGATATAGTTGGGGAATATTTGGGCATCTGGGCCTCTCTTTAGCTTCAGGCAACAGCCAGGGACAACTTTTATATTATTGTAACATTTACGACTTTCTCTGATACGCCTACTGCATTCCTTCTTGGAAGAAAATGATTTTGAAATAGTGGTGCATATTCTGGTAATTGCCAACATTACTGTTATAACTGGTTGTAAACATGGAGCTGCCTTTATGCCAAGTCTAAAAACTTCAGTCAGTACAAAACTCAACAGGAAGATCTCAAAGAGCATTGCAGCAGTGCTGAAAGCAAGTATGTCTCAGGATGAAATACAGTGATCTGTAGATCTTTTAAATCTACTTAAGGGACCCCAACTTTCTTTATAAAGCATACACACAAGACACAGTGATGATCTGAAGACACTCATCTGCAGTTGCTATTGGTCTGTTTCTCAGTATCTCAGGATCAAGACTTTTTGTAGGTGCCACAATTTTTTAGAAGACAACTTTTTTGGGGGGGGGGGGGGGGAGGTTTTGAACTACCACACCAAAAATGGACAACTTGAATATAAGTATAAATGAGGTAGAGCAAACTCCTCTCAGTGTGAATGAGGGGTCCTACATTAAACTGTAGCTAACGTAGTGACCGGCTATAAATGGAGGGCATATACTGGTCCAGTTTTTTCTCTTACATAAATGATATGTTCCAATGATTAGTTGACCTAGACATTGGTGTCTGAATATATATATATTTTTAACATTCAAATTTTACTATGTTGTTAATCTAGGTGAAATGTTAATATATAGTGCAATGTCCATGTATGAAATGCCATATGCTAAACAAATAAAACAAAATAAATCAAACCTCAAAAGTGTGTCTAATGCATATGGTATGTCCATGAAACTCATATTTGGATATGTATCCTCTCCAAGTAGCTAATTATATCTCTTATATGCTTGTCACCTCC
The DNA here is from genome assembly GCA_012654045.1 of Ptyas mucosa. Lineage (NCBI taxonomy): Eukaryota > Metazoa > Chordata > Lepidosauria > Squamata > Colubridae > Ptyas > Ptyas mucosa. The sequence goes on from WNWU01013599.1 coordinate 6,556,702, forward strand.
TATTTTAATTAATGACTTTGTTTCACTTTGGAACAGCACACTGCAAGAGAACTGAAATACTCAGTTTCTCAGTCAATGCATTCATTATGATGGGATATGAACAAGCAGTCAAAGTGCCAAGGATCTGGAAGGCCAATCAGATTTTGCTGCCATATTCAACAATGTCTTCTGAGGAAATTGTTTGCTTTTTTTTTCAAGATAGGTAGATTACAGATAGTCCTTGACTTACGACCACAATTGAGCTAAAATTTCTTTTGTTAAATGAGACATTTGTTAAGTGAGTTTTGGCCCATTTTACGACCTTTCTTGCCACAGTTGTTAAGTGAATCACTGCAGCTGTTAAGTTACTTACATGGTTGTTAAGTGAATCTGGAATTGACATCAATGTACCTGAGGTGACTAATTCTTCAAGTAATTTTAATTCAGATTCTATTTGTTCTTATCAAACATTACTCACAATATATTCTGCATATATGAAACAAATAAGGCAACACAATATAGTGATGGCACATACTATTCCTAATTTTGAAGCATTTAATTGCTCCATATTCCATGGTAACAAATGGACTGCCACATCAATGTTTTTTAAGGGTTGTCCACTATTCGTTGTGGTCTACACAGGGCCAATTCAACTTATCTTTGCAGCCCTGAAAATCTAGTCAGCTGTTGCCATTGTTGGCATCCCATACAAATTGGTCAATCGTTTTTTTACCAATCATTGTGAATTTAACATAGTTCTCTTATTTGCCTTCAATCAACTTGAAAGTTGTAAACTATTCAACCACCTAAAAATGTATCCAATTCCTTTCTTTGAAATTTCACTATTTATTCTTCTAGGCAAGGGAATGAGAGAGACAGAGAGAGAGATGTGCAAGAGCTCTCCCATGCATACATTATCACAGTTTGTGGATAGATGTTACACCAGAATAAATAGTGGTTTCATTTGAACAATTAACTGAATCACAGCCGAATTAACTAAATGGCACAGTGCAGGAGATCCACTGAGATTCCTACAATAAACACCAGGTTAAATATGATAACCTGATTCCTGGCTCGGTGCACCCCATAAATACTGGCTACTTCTAGAAATGGTTCCTGCCAATGGGAGAACAGTCAGATAACACTCTTCTCCAACATTATTACTATGGCGACCCAAGGAAGAAGTGACGGCGGGAAAGCATCCAAACAAGTCTTGGCGACCTCACAACCTGCCTCCCAAGTACTGGGCGGGACCCTTCCTGATGGGCCGGGCTATGCAAAACAGGCCTTCCGAAACACCCTGCGCTTGATCCCCGGTGTGGGCGTGGCCCTGCTTCGGCGTAGGTAAATCTCCGCGAGGCCGTTCCGTACCTGTGAGGCTCATGTAGAGCGGCTGGCGGGAGCGGAAGTGCCGCAGCCCGGCCTCAGAGCAGTTGCGCCTCTCGCAGTGAGCCACGCAATCACGGTAGACGGGCTCTCGGTCCCCCCGCGAGCCTTGGGAGGGCACTGGACCCACTCCCGCCGCTCCCAGGAGAAAGAGCAGCGCGGTCCTGGCCGCCATCCCGCCTCCGGGGAGTTCCGAAGCTCCACTTCTGGGTTGCGTCGAAAATAATCGTTATCTTCGCAAGCGAGGGAAACCACAAAGTTGTGGAAACCCGAGCTGCATTCTCAAAGTTTCCGTGAGGGCAAAGGGTTGTGGGAAATGTAGTTTTCCTTTTATCCGCTCGTTTAACGAAGCCATAAGAAAATGCTGAAAAAGGCGCTCGCCTTTAAATGCTACAGCTTGCGCGGAGGAGTTTCCTGAAGACTTATTTGTTTTTTTGTGTGTGGTTTTTTTTTTTTGTTTTTTTTTTTCAAAGCAAAGGGGTTTATGAAGCAGCACAGTGTGGCTAAACAAATAAAAATGTATTTTTTTAAAAAAAAGTTTCTAGTTTCTAGGAAAAGTTTCCCCCACCTAATTTATCATTTCAGCAGTAATTAATGCAGAGAAAATAATAATAACTTTATTGTCATTGTACCTGTATATACAGTATACCCATACAACGAAATTCACTTAATACCCAAAGACCAGGTGCAACACACATAACAATCCCCAAACACACTTAAACCCACCACAATTCTTGTTGGCGCAGCAGATTAAAGTGCTGTTAACTAGCACCAGCTGCCTGCAATTACTGCAAGTTCGAATCTCACAAGGCTCAAGGTTGACTCAGCCTTCCATCCTTTCGAGGTAGGTAAAATGAGGACCTGGATTGTGGGGGCAATAAGCTGACTTTGTATAAAAAAGAACACTGCTTAGGGGGGCCTGAAAGCCCTACTAAGCAGGTAGGCTATATACAAAAGCATAAAGGCTATTGCTTAACGCATTGTAAGCCGCTCTGAGTCTCCGGAGAAGGGCGGCATATAAATCGAACCAATAAATAAATAAATAAATAAATTCTCCACCCCTAAACCACCCAAACCTCCACACAACAGACCAAGTAATACTGTCCAACAGCTCACTGATGGTGGTGGCCCTTTAGTTCATTGTTGAGTGCAATTATAGCTCTGGGATAAAAACTATTCAGAAAACGTGTGGGCCGAGTTTTAATTGTTCTGTATCTTCTGCCAGAAGGCAACAGTCCGAAAAGATTGTAAGCAGGATGGGAAGGGTCTCTGACAATGTTATGCAACTTTCTCAAACAATGAGATTCGAAGATGTCGTCCAGGGCTGGTAGCTGGAGTCCGATGATATTCTGGGCAGTTTTAATGATTCTCTGTAGAGCATTTTTATCCCCTACAGAACTGCTCCCATACCATGCAAGAATGCCGTATATCAGGACACTCTCAATGGTGCTGTGATAGTAGGACAAAAGTAGATGCTGAGATAGATTTATCTTCCTGAGCATTCTCAGGAAGTACAGCCTCTTCTGTGCCTTCTTCACAAGCATGTTAGCATTCATAGTCCATGGGAGAAATGGGTGGCAGGAAAATACTGATTTTCACTGATTTAGTGAAAACATTTTGAGATCCTTAGTTTGAATCAGGCAGATGTAAGTGTTAATTAAGAAAGAGTTGCATATGTAGCAGGGTGCCCTGTAGAAACCTGTCATTTCAGATGTTGCTGAAGCACCTATTGATAACTGATTGGAATTTAGATATGCGTGTTATCTCACTCACCTAAAGAACAAATATTACTGCTAGTTATCTAACATTTTAATTAATGCAATTATAGGGGCACACTATAGACATAATTTTGCTAGTTTTAAAATGTATCCCCAATTCCATTTGCAAAATATTGTAAGACAGGCATGCTTCTTTGCCTTCAATATTTGTATGATAAATAAATAGAAGTGCAAGAGATGCATTTCCTACCAGTACTACAGTTGTTGCACTTCTGTCTGCCATGAAGCCATGTAGCCATGAAGCTTACCAATATTTTTATTAAAAGGATAAAACTATTAAACTCACCTGCTCCAGTTCCCCTCTTTAGTTTCCAAAACAGCCTTTCTGAATCTGGTCCCCACTTAATGAAGTAATCAACTTCTTGCTCTATAGGTAAGATAGTTAAGGAGAACTAGGTAGTAAAAAAAAATTGTACTTGAGAATTCTAGGTAAATTTAAAGATTAGAGGTCCCTGTTATTTGTCAGCTGGTACTACCAGTAGCACTACAGGCCTGGAAAATTATGAGGGGAATAGTTTAGCACTTCACAATAGTAGGAAAAGTACCTACCAATCACAACATTATTGCAGAAATAAACAAATTTAGCTGTAGCACTTTTGACTATCATGGAATAAGGCCTGATTACTTGAAGGATCTTCTATTTCCCATAGTATCTGCCCAACCATTTAGATCTCCAACCTTTCCAGCTTTGTGAACTGGCGGTGGGGGTGAGAAAGGATGGTTTTGTACGAGTTGCGGGTGAGCATGCGTGCCCCCTGCTGTGTGCACAAGTGAAGCTGTAGGTGTGCGCATGCTCACCAGTGGTGAGTTGCTCCTGGTTCTGTCAGGCTCTTGCAAACTGGTAGTAAAAACGGCGGGAGGCTCTGCTCACCTGCCCAGACGTCATAATGGACGATCTGCACATGCGCAGAGGGGGTGTGTGTGCTCCCATTGCGAACTGGTAATAAAGGTAAGTAGAACCCACCCCTGATGCTCACCCAGCATTTCTGCAGCCTGGTCCTGAACACAACCCAGGGTTTGAACACAACCCCTGATTTAGATCTTACAGGGTTAGCAGGCGCCAAGTTCCTTTGATTAAATAATGTAATCTATGGTACCCCAGAGGCACTTTCTTAAGTCCCAAAATGGGGAAAACTCACTTAACAACCACCTTGCTTAGAAATGGAAAATTGGACTTAAAGACTACCTGTATATTTTCTTAAATGGACCTGATTCTCTTATTGGTGGAAGTTAGCGGCCATGTCCCAAGGTATGATTTGGAATTCTTGAACAAAGCTGTTGGAAACATTCAGGCGTCCACAGAACATAATAAAAAAAATATCCAGATAGCAGCAAATGATATGACTGAAGCTCTAGCTGTTTTTATATTGTATGTATTGTATGCAATACCCATAGAAAGCAGGTGCAGCTTTGATTGTACAGTTGTGGCTTCCATCCTTAGTTGTTGTTTTATCACAACTGGCAAAAATTATTTTATTTTCTGGTTTCCTACTTTTAAAGTAATGGTGCAAGCACATATTAGTTCTAACTTTTCAATAGTTTTATAGACATACTCTTTGCTTAGTGATAAGTGAGAAATTAATAGCCAAATATAAATTTGGCTAATTTCTGTTTAACCTAACATTTTACAGATTGTGTTTAATCTTGTTTTTCAAATTTTTCTGCATAACATGTACATTAACTCTGGATATTATTAGCACACTTACATATTTGGTAATGTGTACTTTTTAGATGCTGATCTACAGAGGACACAACTCACACATTTTATAAATAAAGTCCATGTTTATTATAAATTGCATTAAATACTTTTAAATTTTGAAACTACTGCTGCTAATCTGCATTGGATAGTCTTGTGTTTTTTGTGGTTTGATAACACTTCTTCCTAGTTATGCTTTCCATACTATCTGGCATTTTGCAAATCTCTGCTTCTCCCATTTCCCAATATGTTGTTGAAGTACACCATCCATCTTTGGCTTTTTTAGCTTTTTTCCACATCTCCAGTGAAAAAATCTGCCTTCCTCTTGCTATTTTACAGCTCAAGCTTAGAGCTTCAGAGAATACCAGAACAATCTGACTGGAAAAAAAGTGTTCTCGAAGGAGACAAAGGCATACCATTTCTGTATTGCTGCCAAGAAACTATGGACATTGTCCATTAAGTCACCCTTGTTTTGTTCACTTTGAAGGAGACCTTATCTTTATGCCTGTCTGCCTCCACCTAAGGTTTTAATTGCTGTAGTCTATGCTCAAGTTGTGTGATAACCTTGTTGACGTGGCAGTGATATGAACTGATTCCTGTATACAAGCAAATTGATATCTGTGGTAGCCAATTATGAGGCATTCTGTTAAAAAGATCCTTCTTCTCAAAATCCTTTCATTTCCAATGGCCAAATATTGATAGGAAACATTGTAACTGCTGTACAACTTATTGATCTTTTAAGGCAGATTTCTTCGTCATTTTCGAGATAGTAAACTCTGATTTTGCAAACAGCTGCAGGGCGTGAAAAGTACAGTTAAAGGAAAAGTTAACACCACAAAAGAATTGCCCCGCCTTCATTTCACTGCCTGCAGGATTTGATAGAAGTCTTGAAAGAGCCCATTCTCTAGCAATCTCTCCTTGTTCCAAGAATTTCCTCCACAGGCTTCCAAGCCAACAGCCCCCTCTTCCCCTCCTCCAAAGCCCGCTCCCATCGCCTGGCTCCTCCTATCTGAAAGGGAACTATGGTGCAACAGAAGTCCTAATCATTGCAAGTGGCAGAAGATGCCAAAGACCCCAAGGAGGCACAGCAAACAATGTGGCCTGCTAAACTGTGTAAGTTAGACATCAGTCATGACTTTCTGACAGTACCTGCAGTGGTCAGATTCTCTGGGAGATTCCTTTTAGAAGGCACTTTGAGGAGACTTTTAAAGATAAGAGGGAAATTGGAACAAAGATAACTTACACAATGGAGCACTCAGTTTGCAGGCTGGTCTTTAGCCTAAGAAAATAACTGGACTTTTAAAAAGACGTATTTGCAAAATGGGGAAAAATAACAAGTATCTTTAGATTAACAGTGCAAAGTTAGCCATTTTAATACAATCAAAAATGACGATTTAATAGTAATTTTATTAAAGATTATAATTACAATAGTAAAAACTAACAAAGTTGAAAAAGAAAAATGTTCAGAAAAGAGAGATAAAGAGAAAAACAAATAAGAGTACAGCAAAATAGAAGAAAAGAAATATATAAAGAAATGACTTCCCCCTTCAGCTCAGCAACTATAAACGATTTTAGTAACTTATCCCCTCTTATAATACAACAAATGATTTTTTGTTCCTATATCCCCTCTCTTATCTCTAAACAAATCTATAAAGCTTTGTCATTTCAGTCCCGATGTCAGCAATACTCTCATTAAGGGTCATGAGAGAGAGCAACATATCTATTTTAAACTTGATCAAATAAACAATTTTATACTCCTTCTATTTCTAACCATTTTGATATTTAATCCTTTCAAAGCTTGATTTCTTTTCATTTTTTCTTTGTCCCTTCTCACAAAATTCTTCAAAATTTTAACAAGCCTCTTTTGACAATCCCCAAATTACAACTGGTTGCTTAGCAACCAAAGTTCTGAAGAACCTACTTGTGGGGTACTTAGGACCTAGATTTGAAGTTCCACCCAGTCACATGATCTCACTTCAAGCCCTTGGCAACTGAACCATGTTTACAGCCATTTGCAGCGTCTTGCCATCACATGACCCTGTTTTATGATGATTTATGGGGTACCAAGGAATGATTTTGTACATTACTTTTGTGCTGCTAAGATGTCCATTGGCCAGGAAAAACATATTTGGGGCTTAACTTCATAATGTTGCTTTTCACATTGTCTATGGAACACTGTAAAACCTATGGGAAACATTTTGCTTCGAGATAATGAAATCATGTACAATTCCCAGCAGCCCGCAGTTCAGCCAGGCCAATGAGGAGGAATATCTGGAGGGCCATCCTGTAAAATAATGATTCAAAGTGATTGAAAATAGCAAGAAAATTAAAAAAATAATAATCCCTGTGAGAGTAAAATTGAAGAATTGCTGATCTTGTAGTCTTGAAATTGCATGTATTGCACTTCAAATAGGAGCAGTAAACATATTGTCAGATTCTATGTTTTTAAAATTACAGAAATAACTATAAGCAGCTGTTCAGGTTCCCTATAGGAAGCAGTTTAAAAAGTTATACAGCTAAACAGACGAAAACTGCAAGATTTAAACTACAGAAATTGAGATGACCACTAGATGGCAGCAAAGAGAGCCAGAAACTTCCAATTCTGCTTTACTTTAGAGGCCAGAGTTTTATAACCTATATCCACTAGTGCTAATCTAGGGGAATTGCTCTGGTTTCAATGGAAAAATTAATAAGATCCCTTTGTACTGTTCAACAGCATGAGGCAGTTGTCTTGAGTGTCTGAGACTACAGCAGCAGAGGATCTTCTCCCTTTAACAGTGTAGGATGCTGCTAGTTTTGTTAAATCTCAATTTCAGTTTTCCATTCTTTTGATTATTTTCCTGGGGCAAGCTTCACTGGAATAAGCAAGAGTTGGACATGAACTTGCATTATTGTTATTATTTCTGTTTGAAATAACTCACTTGTTTATATTCAATATCACAGGAAAAATATAATTTAAACATACTGTACGTAAGAGCATTTTAAAAGCAAATACCCTCTAGTAACTCCAACTTTCCTGCTTTCAAACTTGTACAGGTAGACTTCATCGAAGTTATGACAGACCTGCAAAAAACTACTTACAGCCTGGTTTTGAAGATCTGATATTGCCCCTCACTTTCAGTTGTATGACTGCATTTTGGATCTTGGCAACCAGATTGCATTGATAGTACTTTACAGCATTCTACAGTCACGTGACTACAATTTCCAATTGTTTTACTGGAAACCAGCCTTTAACAATGCTGGTTTCCATAACAAACGATAGGTTCGCTTATCGACTGCCACTCTCACTTAATAAGCGCCACAAGAAAGATTGTAAAATTAGGTCTAGTAATAACTGCCTTACAGTTGTCATGACTTACAACCATCATTGTGGGGCTCAGTTATGGTTGTAACCAGAAGACTAATTGTAAATTAAATTACATAAACAAACAAAAAATTCACTTCATATAGCGCACTTTGTTTACCTAAATTTTTTAAAAAATCTTTTCTGGTGGAATGAAATTGGTGGGCTTCTGAAAGCGATGTAAAATGCAGCCACTGTGAAAAGAACTAAAAATCATTCAAACTGAGCAAGTCTATATGGGAGAAATTGATCTCCCAAGCCACTGTCTATGTCTTAGCTGGAACTCTCCTCCAAAAAAAATTCATGGTATTCAGATGAACATATAATCAACTATTTTTATTTGCAGATGACATTATTTGGCTTATTTCTAAATCTTATTTCTAAAGTCTAGGTACACTAGAACTATGGAAACAAGTCACTTAGAAAGTTATGAAATGTAATGTCAATAAAAAAAGATTTGACACTTTTTCCCATGCTTAATTGACTTTATGGGGAAGCTAAACTTTTAAGAATTGGGAAGAAGGCGGTGATAAGGAAACATTGGAGGTAAGCAAAGATAATCTCTTTGGACCAACTGATAGATGATAAAGATGAATTTTTAGCAGATGCCATATTAATAGATATATACCAGATGTAACCCAATCATACTATTTACACTTCAACAATTGTTAACAACATTGTTCGAACCAGCAGCATTTCAGCTTCTGAGATCCTAGAATAACTGGTTAAATTCTTTAAAACTAAAAAAAAAACCATTAGTTTTACAGATTTTGTTATTAATAAATCAATTTGATATATAGATGCTAAGAAATGAGTGAAATACAATATGAGTTTCCTATATTGACTAAACAGTGGGAGAATGTCTTCTACAGCAAGAGTGCCAGTGAACCTCATATTACAATTTATACAACAAAAAATAATTAGAATTTATGTTTATATAGAAAAGAACGGTCAAAACAGCATTTTGTTACGTGGAATTTGACAACTGGACAATGTGCTCTGTGCTCTTCCTTTGGCTAAAAAGGGATACCACAACATTAGAAAGAGAAATATATACCCTAGTTCACTCAATGGACTGAAGAACTAATTACGCTTGCCAAGTAGGAGTGTATAGCACATAGACCTAGATTTTGTATGGACGAATAAAATGAAAGATGGAACTCATTTATACAAAATACAATAAGTCAAAAATGCAGAATGATCGTTAAATAAATGCAATAAATTGAAATTTGCGTCTTTGTATAATATTGTGTATGTAATTGTAACTTATATTTGCTACAGTGAAATATACTTTGCTTTTTTTGGTTGTACATTTTCATTTTATGCAATTTTAATGTATATTTTTTGTGTTTACATGCATAACTACCTTTGTGCTTTGTCTTTTTTGTTAGTTTTTTTTTAAAAAAACAATAAAATAAATAAAATAATTAATAAATAAAATAGCAAACCCATACAGTAACCCAACTGTTGCATTGGTACTTGCAGTGAACGTCAACTATTGCAATGACTTTGTGCAAACTGTGCTCTAGTGTACTTATATCTCTCTGTCTCAGCCAAGTATGCCAAGTAAGTCATGGAGTTTGCAATACGTTATGACACATGTTTTGTCATCACTCCATGCAGACCCTTATGAGCTATTGTTATCCAGAAGTTGAACAGGCTTCTCTCGACCAATGCTGCTGCACCCTCCTGTTTATTTCACTGGGCATGGCAGAAGAGAGTTTTTGTGATTTATTGGGCTTACTTCCTTTATAACTTTCTCCCTTTACCTACTTGCTAAACTTTCTCCCTTTACCTACTTGCTAAAACTCTTTTACACATTCTACTGATTAGTCATCAGGGACATTTCAAACAGGTATTGCGGGTGTTTTTAAAAAGCATTATATTCCTATAGAGGCATTCAGTCCAAGTAAGGTATGCAAGTGCATGTAAGAGGCTGGAGGTAATTTTTTAACAGCCTAGCGAAAGAGAAGGGCATTTGCCTGAGGCCAAATAGCAGCCATGAAGCCTGTACGTGGGCCTCTCTGATGTTTTGATTATGCTTTCTGGAGCAACTTCATTTCCAAAAAGGAGAGGGCATTGTGGAAAAGATTCTCCCACCATTCATCCCATGCCACATCTGAGGATATCATTATATTCCAGAAACATAATCTCAGTTGACCGTTTAGTAGAAAGCAGGAAATAAACAGTATGTTTTATTTTTATTGTTAAAGTACATAACACCTGTTTCCCAGAAGGAGAATTCAAGTTTAATTCACAGTGCATGACACTTACTGTAAACATAAGCAGTACATGTAGTCATTCTACAATTTTCACAAAACCATAGTTTTGCTGAATAACTCATAAATGTGCAGAGCTTAATTCGTAGTGGCTGGGTTCACATAATATGATAATAACTACATTCTGACTTAACACATCGTGTTCCCTTTTAGATGTTTTTGATTTAAATAGTGTTTTTGCTTTAAATTGCAATCCTATTTTATACAGAAATTAGTCTTCATTAATTTAATAATATTTGTTATTAGACATAGGTTACGTAGTAAATTTTAAAAAAAACTTGATTAGGGCAATTTTAATTCATGATTCTGTATGGTATGGTAAAAGGCATTAAAAGGTAAAAAACCAAATTATTCTCTTCACGCAAACACACATTTTACCTTACAGCTTTATTTACTGAAGCTGTTTTGTATCTGGTGAAAATAGGTGAGAAAACAGTACTGATTTCTTTCAGCTCTTTAGGGAGAAAACTGTTATGCAAAGATACTTATGCTTTTTTATTATCAAGGTAAAAAACTTTATAATTAATCTTTCAATCTAATCTTTCTGATTAATCCGTTTCTCAAATAGTTTCTTTTTTCCCATCAACTCATTCAAGATTAATACAATCTTCCAACTCATTCAAGATAATACAAGATTAATACAAATTTAGAAACACTTTACGAATATATCACCTAAATTTTGGCGCTATTATTGATCTTTGTTGCTGTATAACGTTTTATAGTGCTAATTTATTGATCATGTTTTTGTTCTGCAATTTTTTTAACGGAGGGTGGGCTCCATTAGTAACGTGGGCTGGGCTCCATAAAGTAACATATTTCTATGTTACTTTAACATTTGCATTCGTCAATCAGCCAACGATCTACAAGTAAAAAAAAAAATTCTGAAGCAAGAAAGAAACTTTCAACTTCAGCAGTACGGAATCAAAAGGGGGGGGGGGGGGAGAAAGCTTTCTTCTTCTGCTGTTCTTTCCATAGGCATAACTTACATTACGTTCCCAGAGGAGCTCATTCGCCGATCCCGAGGGAACTGAAATCTTTCTCGTGCCCGCGCTCGGCGCGTTCCTGACGTTTAGCGTTGGCGGAGAGGGAAAAAAAAAAACCAACCCACAGAGGTGGTGACTTTTTTTTTAAAGGAAGTGAAAGGAGTTGAAAAGTTAGGTAGCAAAGAAGTGTGGAGGGAAGCTGGTGGGAATATTTTTTGAAGACTGCTGTGGGGAATAACTCCGCTTCTTAGTCTTAGAACAACATTATGCGCAGAGGGTTGCAATGATAAAACAATGGGCCACATTTTTTGTCCCTGCTGGTTCGGCATGGGGTTTCTCTTGGTTTCTGTCTGGCCGAGCGGTTCGACTACCGAAGGTAGGTCATTGTGAATGCTTGTACACCGTATGTGTGTGATTTGAATCATGGAAGATTTAGTGGGAGAGGGAGCGAAGAAAAAAAAAGAAAGAAAAGAGAAAAAGAAGAATTGCACAACAAGACACAAATTTTGCGGGCCGATTTGTTTCTCGATTTACGCCTTCTGTGTGAGAGTGCAACTTTATTATAACTTAACGTGTCGATAAACAGCGTGGGACTCCTCAAATACTCTCGTAGAGGGGTCAACCCTGAGGGAAGGCAAGGCGAGGCGAGTGGGAGAGAGAGAGAGAGAATAAGCGCAACTTCGGTTGTTAAACTCGGTGGGTCTTGTGGGGGGCAGGTTTTGCAGATGGGATCAGAGAAGTTTTCATGGTAAACTGACCTTTTCTCAATGGGTTCGCCCAGACTTTAGTTTAACAAAGCAAATTCCGGAGAATGCATTGGATTACTAGTTCTTCGGGAGGTCGTTTCCCTCTTCTTTTGGGTCCGGGTCTATCGTCGATCTAGTGTAGGAGATTGTCTTTACAGCCCCGCCCTTCGAGAAAGGAGTTGTTGTTGTTGTTCTGGTTGGCTGTTTTGTTGCAATCCGTAGCAGTGATTATGAGCTTGAAGCCGGGGACTCTGGTTGAATTACTCATGAGTTAAATTAGGGGTTATCTGGATTGCTATACAAAAGCGTATGTGTGAATAAGAGAGAATGTTTCTACCTTGTAAGGAAGGGAGATAAAGGGCTGAAGCTCTCAGTGGACGGCGGCGGAAGCGAGTTTCTCCTAGTTTTTGCATATATTCATGGACATTTAGTCTTTAAATCTCCCCGAAGTCCCATTTACTATTAAAAAAAAAAAACCCACGGAAGCACCAATTTTAAATCATTTTACTGTCAAGAAATAATCAGTGGCCAGTATTCTAATAGAATATGAAGTTTGGCTGGATCTGACCTAGATTTATAATGAAATCCTAGGCGACTGAAAAGTAAGCCACATTGAGTTTTGTGGATTTCATTTTTATCAAGGGGGCATGCCAGCCTTCTACAAACCAGAGCTGTCTTGAAGTATTGGATCACAGTTGCCATAATTTCCAGACAGGATAAGCTTGATGATTGGGACTTGTGGAATAGGAAATGTATTATTATTGGATGATATCAGATTACAGAAAAGAAAACTCTATGGATTTCAGCATTGTTCAGAGCTCCTGGTCATAATCCCAGCCCATCAGAAATAGAGATGACCTGCCATCTGCCTTTTAATTGTCCATAGTTACATACTGAACACTTTGCTACTTTTAAAAGTTGCTTTTTAGGGTACCTTTTTATGGATGTTTCACTCCCATCTTTAAATGCTGTTCTGTCCAACTCTTTTGGCCTTTGGTTGTTTTCATACATCCAGTATTCTCTCAGTGCCTTTCTTGTTCTTGCTGCTCCAAAGAAGTTGAAGAGTTAAGAATGATTTGAGAACAAATGTTCAGTTGAATCTGGTTAATAATAACAAATAATTCATGATATTCAGGTCAGGCAGTTTTGCTGCATATTTTATCTGAATGGGTTATGTTAGGGAAATATTGTGAAAATATTATTGGGTTCCTTGAATTTAAAGGAATGAATTTTAGGGATTAATAAATGGTGTGTCATGGGGTCTCAAGCCAGATGGGTGCAGAAGAACCAGGAATTTCTTATCCATCTCTTTAACTCTTTCCCCAAGATGTAATGAGTTTACATAATCATAGGAGGTTGATAGGAATGGTAGACCATGATACCTGGAAGACACCAGTGTGAAAAAGAGTCTGTACTGCTGGTGTTCTTCAGTCTGGAGTTTCTCCTAGCTCTATTTTCTTCTGGGGAAAACAAGTCAATGGTGGAGGAATTTTACCTGGTAAATTTCTAAAAATCAGAAAAGAAAAAGAATAACATTAAATCACAGAAACAGAAGCAGAGGTGATGGTCTTCTCATAAGGAAGGTAGACTTGTAACTCACGCTGCATTTCACAATCTCAATTTAATGTCTCAGTAAATATAATTATGTCGAAAAGCTTTTGCCTTTTTAAATAGATATAAACTTTCTTCCAAATAGTTTCAGCTGGAGGACTGATACATAGATGTGTGAGACTGGATTGAGGACAATGGTTTTAAAAACACTGGTTGGTTATTTTTTTTTTAAATTTAGGCATTAAATGGAGCATATGTACTAATTTTTGCTTGCCTCTCTAGAAAATTAAATTATTTTCTTTCTACCCCACACCCCAAGTTTAAATGTTTACTATTTAAACTTTAGATAGAAAGATAAGCTTTTTATGTGTGTGCTAACTTGAGTTGATAATGATGGTGTTTGAGTCAGAGACGCCGAATTTGATGGTGTTTTCTGGAATGTTGCAAAACATTTGATGTGGCAATAAAAAATAATGCTAATAGCATGCTATAAATTATACAGAGAAGGTTATTTTATTGCCTTCTTTTGTCACAATAGTGCTTCCTTGTTCTGTACTTTTTGATTTAAAGCAACATATACACTACATTGTTTGCTATAGTATTTTGACTTGTGGCACTCTACATTTGGGCACAGTTTGATGGCTTATTAAAGGGTACCCACCAGTCCTTGAGTTTGAAGTAATGCTGGCACAAAATTTGCTGATTCAGTTGTCAAGTTCTACTCTGTCAAAATAACAAGGCTGGTGAGTGATGTTGCTCTTATTGATTTAATGAAGGATGAAGTAAAGAAAGTGATCGGTGGAATCTCTCAACTTCATCTCTCCTCCTGCCAAGCATTGTAGATTGGCAGGGAACCAACTACCAATCACCTTCTGTAAGGTGTGGTATGGCAGGATTGGACAAGTGTAGATGTGTGCTTGGAAAGTCATGTTTAGCCACCTGTCAGATTGCCTGAAGAAATGTTAGGAAATGCCAGGCAGACTATCAGGCTACTTTTGAACAAGGATCTACCATTTTTCTGAAAGAGTCCTAAACCTGAACCCAAGCCTAGCCCAGCTCACAGGTGAAAAATAGAAGTGCAGGAGAAAGCAGACATGAACAATAGACAAAAAGCAATTCTGCCCTTGAGATAGATAGAGGAAATAGTAATGCTAGCAGCTTTCTATCTGCATGCCTTTCTATCTGACATCCAGAAGTAGCCCATAAACAACCATGAAGCTAAAACGGAGAAGACAAGTTGGTGCAATTCCTCCTTACCACCACTACCGCCAAGTAGTAAAAACAATAACTAATACAGCCATACAGAGGCACTGCATACAGCCTTTGCATAGCTGTATTAGTTACTATTTTTGTTACCTATAGAAACAACAGAAAGTGTACAATGCACCCAATAGTGATAGGTCGGCAACAAAGCAAGTTGTTTGTATCCACCTGTTTTCTGTTAT
This sequence comes from Ptyas mucosa, assembly GCA_012654045.1. Taxonomy (NCBI): domain Eukaryota; kingdom Metazoa; phylum Chordata; class Lepidosauria; order Squamata; family Colubridae; genus Ptyas; species Ptyas mucosa. The sequence goes on from WNWU01013599.1 coordinate 6,571,888, forward strand.
AAATCAAGGTGTGTAACATAAGAGTAATACTCTTTCAAGAATGTGAAAATTCTGTTTTCAAATGCAGGCATGCCCTCTTTCAAAAGATGCTGAACTTGTATTTGTTAAAGACCTGATATTATGAAAGATAGATGTCTCCACAGATATCAGATGTCTTGTCCTTGATGCAGCCTGAAATGGCCATTGAGGGCAGATCCCAGCAACTGCAATTGAAGGATTTCAGTAGTAACCCCAGTGGCCAATAGCAGCTGGGCAGAAGCCATTTTTGAGAGCATCAGCAACAAAGGAGATCCATTGGTTGAGATCCAAAGAAAGAGGTCCTGGGGCTGAGGCCTTCCTTCTGATTGCTGTTCTTCCTCATTCCAGATATATGACAGTGATTTATAGGTAGGAATTTAAGACATTACTTCATATTCAGGCTGGTCTTGCCTTTCTACAAGTTTGAGCATCTGGAAATTTGGGAGTGTACATGTCTGTAAGATTGGGGTGAACCAACCCTGCCCTCAGGCTGGATTTGCACATTGTATTAAGTCATAATTTATTTAACTTTGGTTTAATTGAATATATCATAACTTGGCCTTATATTTATCAGTTTCAAATAAGGCTTCAGCAAGAGCTCTCAGTAAGAAAATGTAATTCAAATGCCATATTTATGTCCAGATAGCCCTGATTCTTTGGCTATATTACTTTGCAGTTCGTTGGTTTAAAAAATCTGGCAGCATTTTTCTAAATATCAAATTTTACTGAAAAGCATATACTTCCTGAGTTTTTGCCACTATAACATTTGTTTGTACAATGTCTACAATCACATAAAAGTTTGTTGTAAAGACTACTGCTGTAATACATTTCACAATCCTTACTGGTGGAAAACATTTTTATAGGTTAAAAAAAAATCAAATAACAAAATATCCTGCAAGTTCTTCATCAAGCAAACAAAAAGCCTTACTTAATATACCTGGCCTATGGCATCATATAAACTAGTTTTAAGTGGCAGTCTCTCCTTGAGAGATCTCTGATTTCTTCTATTTACTGACAACAAATCCAGACTAAATTTGAGAATTATTTCAAACCATTTCATTCGGAGGAAGTAATTAGAATAAAACTTCTCTGTTTCTTTTGAAAATAATAGGAAACCTGTTCTACTTTTCTCTCAAGTCTACAAGCAATGTCTGAACTTCTTGAATAGACCCAACAGAATACATCTGTACTACAATTCAAATCACTTTCAAACATAAGATTATCATATCTTTTCTAGATTAACTGTGAAGCTCGATATGCTGCAACCAAACGGAATTCTGAATATGAGCTTGTGTTCTGCAGTCAAAGAGCATCAAAAGACACTTAGATCTTTGCTTAAAAGAAGTTAAATGGAAAAATAGTGATCTGAGACAACATTTTGGGGAGATGTTACTTTGGCATTCAAATATATAGTATGCAATCTCCATTGGCTTAACTTGTTATCAAGGTGACTTTCAAGCTTTCATCAGAAAATTCCTTTGCTTTCCACTTCATTATACTTCTACTGCAGATTTTCTATTAAATATTAAACCAAAATGGTTTTTCAGACCAAGAGAAAAGTCTACTTTCCCAATACAACTCTTGACCTCACTCCCCCATGACATTTCTCAGTTTATTTTAAAGGATATTAACTGGCTCTGGATGCCCAGGGATTTTTTTCCTGGTACAGGGTCCCCAAAAGTGGAAATGGAGAAATAGGAGCCAACTAGCATCTCTACTCAAATGGAAGAGAGCTTTTTGAAGACACTCTTCTTTCCTTGTTCAGTTATATCATCTGTAATATTGCAGAGGATGCTCAAGTACAAGAGGATATACAGTATGTGCTTAGAGAAACACATTCCTCATAGTATTATGGTAACCTGGGACAGGATTCTTTTGATTGCTTGTTCTTATACATGTTTCCATAAAAATGACGCACTTGGAGAAAAGCTATGTATGTAATTGCTTTTCTGCAGAATAGGGGTGGGGGGTGGGAATGGGGGTGGTTTCATCTCATTTTAAAGCTATTTTAAGCCAATTTTATGCTCATTACTATTATACAGCAGTTCTCATGAATTTCTTGTCTCAAGATGAAAAGGCATTGACATTTGGAAGAGATTTGCAACCACAGAAATGAGTTTAGGAAATGTATGCAGTCTGAGGTTGCACATCGAACATCCCTGATTATACATAGCTAACATGCAGTGGAATTGCATGTGGAAGGGAGAAGATTAATGTATCAAAATTTGCCCCAACCTGTAAGTAACTGCTTGCCTGATTACAGTGGTGAATAAAATTTTCTCTGAGCCATTCCTGTTGTGGCTGTACTATAGATCTCTTGTCTTTAAATACCGATCTCTCTCCCCGCCCCCCAAGTTAAAGGATTACTCCTGGAAGAGAAATCAAGGTGCTGCTGTTAATGCAATGCTATTCTAGTCTTTTGACCTTCTCCCAGTAGGGTTATGTTTGAGAGTGGGAGCATCAAGCAATGCAAGTGGCCCTTGGAGTGTCACTCAGATTTACAAGACCTGTAGATTCCTACAAGCAGTTTGAAACACAAGAACAGTTCCTGAAAGAGGAAAGGATTGTTATTTCAGAACCTAGCAACAGTTTGTTAATAAGTCACAGCTGCTACTGGTAGGTAATAATGATCACTTTTATCTAGCACTTTTTGAATATTTGAAGTGCTTCATGATGTTATTTTGGGAAGCTTTAGAACAAGGACTGGAACTAATACCGACACCCATATTTAAGGTTACCAAATCTGAATTTTGGAAAGTACACTTTTGTGTGCCATGCCACTGAAGGATTGATACATCTTCTGCCTCCACTGGCATGCATTCTGTTATAAAGCTCTAAAGCAGTTTTTTTCAATCTTAGAACTTTAAGATGTGTGGACTTCAACTCCCAGAATTCCCAAAGCAGCCTTGCTAGCTGGGGAATTCTGGAAGTTGAAGTTCACACATCTTAAAATTTCCAAAATTGGAAAACACTGCTCTAGAGCAGGGGTGTCAAATTCGTGGTGTGACGTCATGTGACGTTTCGTGACTTTCCCCCCCCCCTTTGTTAAACTGGGGGTGAGCGTGGCCAGTGAGTGACACATCTGGCCCGTGGGCCGCCAGTTTGATATCCCTGCTCTAGAGGGATTAATCCAAACATTATTTTCTGTGGAAACTCCTGTGGATCAGTAGGGATGCTAGACTGAAATAATGATTGGTTCAGTTTAGAAGAGATTTAGGTAGCATGCTTAGCATAGTAGCAAAAAGGACATTTGAAAGTTGCAGCTTTCCTACGCTTTGTACTCCAAAGAGGATTATATAATGAGCACATTGTTTTGAATCTGCTACCTATGAAGTACCATAAAAAATCTTACCAAAAGATTTCCTAATCTGCATAGGAATATAAATGAATCTTTGAACAGCATCATGTAGGATGATTTATTTTGAGCCCTTGCTTAACAAGTGGGAACTTACGGGAACTTTAGAGTCAAGATCATATATGCTTAGTATCTTAAAAATAACAATGGAGCTGAACTCAGTAACTGTTGGAGCTATTTAATATGTTTTCTTCCTGCATTGTTTCTTGCTGTATAACTAAACAAGAGTTCAGAATGTTAATGCCTACATGTTCTTTTCAAAAGGAGAAATGTTTCTTGAGTGGATACGTAGTCTCTCCATTTGTAATTTATGTGGATAGTTGAAACTATTGCAGCTCGTCAGACTTCCCAATCAATATTAGAAATATGAAAAACATGAAAAACGTGATTTTATCATGAATGGGCTAGTGAAAAACAAAAAAAATGAATACATATTGAATACAAATTTTTTTAAAAGTTAATATTCTGATAGAACTAGATTTTTTTATTGCCCTATTGGGCCTTATGGATAACCAGTTAGAAAAGTATTATGGAAGATTGCTTTTGTATATGGTAATTGCAGCAAGACTGCTATATATACAACATTGAAGAAATACTGAAATACCCACAATGGAAGGGAATGGATTGTGAGGATGGCAGAATACAGACATGTGAAAACTGACCTGTTCAATTAAAGATAAAACAAGTATTTTATAAATGTGGTTGGAAGCCTTTGATTAACCTTTTGCTGAAAAAGGGAAAAAATGAAATGGTGATTTCTGGATTTCCCAATCAATATTAGAAATGAATATTAAAAGGATTGAACAGAACAGAGGAGAACCACAATCTTAGTGAGACGGGATAATAATTTGGTCTGTAACTACTATAAAGAAGATTAGAAATTGCTTCCTTATCTTTTTCTTTTCTTTATTTATATTGTTACACTTTTTTTTCTTTTCCTTAACTTTTCTTTATATATGTTCTCATGTTTATCTTTTTGTTCATGCAAAAAAATTTTCAATAAAAATTACATATAAAAATTGGTAAATGTTCAATGGAAAAAGACACTTTATAAATTAATAGGTGGATAATATTTTTTTCCAACTACATGAAAATCAATTTCGCAAGAGTCCCTCTTCCAGACAGTAGGTGAGTTTTACTTCTGTAGTACTATAAATTATATCATTCCCACATTATGTTAAACCATTCTGTGGTCTCTTAGTGCTTGTAATATATATATATGAATCCAATTATTTTCTTCCAAAACATATTTTATCCACTCTGTTACTAACAAAAAGCTCTGTGCTATATTAATACAATCTCCTTAGAGAGTTTTCATCTGCCTGCCATAAGCATCACTTTAATAGAAACCTTATTGTACACAATTATCTTTGCTGAAAATATACAATTAATTACAGATTATAGAATGGATTTTCCTTCCTTCCTTCCTTCCTTCCTTCCTTCCTCCCTCCCTCCCTCCTTTCTTTCTTTCTTTGCAAAACAAGAATCAGCTATGTTGATAATAATATGGGTTTGGACTTTTTAAAATTTACTTTAAGGAATATTTGTTAATCACCTACTTATCAACCCAGATTTGAGTCTAGTTTATTTATTTGTTGTATTTTATTTTCATTAAGGTCCAACCAATGTTAAAACAGCCTTTGAAAACATAAATATTAAAATTATTACAAGTAATATGAATACTTATTTCTTAATCATATGCTAATGACATGGAATGAGAACAATATAAGTTACCTTGCCTTTGTTACAAGTTAAGAATTCTGGTGATAAAAAGGAAGAGAGAAAGGAGGGGGAAAATCTCTACCTCTTTTAAACACAGCCAAATCCTCAACCTCATAGAGCTGGTTTTTCTGTGTTCTTTGAATTAGGAATGAGTTGACACACTGCAATTTTAAATTCAAACAGGATAGGAGGAGGATCATTAAGAACACGCTTGGAAATTTAAAATGAGGAGTTACGTGCTTTTGTTATTGTTTCAAGTCTCAAATGGAAAGAATCTCGGCAGAAAGGTGCTTTGCCAATGTCACCAAGCTTGCACTGACTCTATTCATGTAGATGATTCAAGAGCAATCTCTTTATGAAGGATCTTGGGGAGAAATTATCAAAGAAATACTAATGTCTGTGGGCAATGAGTTTGGTAAGAGAATATTACTGCTTATTTGCCAGTGCCCATTTATCTACTTTTAGCACCTCATACTATTTCAAACAATGCAATAGGTATGGGCAAAATGCTTTGAATATGAAACATCCTACTTTGACTTTGAAACAGGTTGTTTTGACCTTTCAAAAGTATTCCAGTAAAGTCAGGTCCATTGTTTTGAATTTGAAATAGTTTGCACACCACTACTAGATTGGTGCTGCTGAAAGGGCATAGGCAGAATTTGAGGAATACAATACAATCTCTCCTGATGTTTGACTAAAGTAGTAAATAATTGGGATCATTCAATTTCTTGCCTGTATCAGTTTGTCTTGTCTTAGTTTGTAAGTTAGTGGCTCCTATTTTGTATCCAACCACATTTGAAATTTTCATTATTCCTGAACATATTTTATACAGATGCAATTTTTAAATACATATAGGTAGTCCTCAACTTAAAACAGTTCCTTTAGTGACCATTCAAGATTACAACAGCACTGAAAAAAGTGACTTATAACCATTTTTTACAATTACGACCATCGCAGCATCCCCTTGGTCACGTGATCAAAATTCATTGGCAACTGACTCATATTTATGATGGTTGCAGTGTCCTGGGGTCATGTGATCACCTTTTGTGAATGTCCAACAAACAAAATCAATTGGGAAACCAGATTCCCTTAACAACAGTGTCAGTAATTTAACAACTGCAGGGATTCATTTAACAACTGTGACAGAAAAGGTTGTAAAATGGAGCAAAATTCACAACAAATGTCTCACTTAACACAAAAAAAAATTGCGCTCCTGAGGGCAGTCTTGAGTTTCTTTTTCATCCGTTCTTATCTTTCAGGGCTAAGCTGATAGTCCTAAAAGCTATTGCATACCTTTTTCAAGACTATCTTCATACTCCTCCTTGACAGGAGTATGGTGATTCCATTTAGTCATCATTTATAAGGTAGGCTTCTATTAGCAGACCTGGGTGGAGTTAGGGAGCTAAAGAAATGTGGGTGTGATTTATACTGGGCCCTATCCAACAAAGGGGCAGGACTGTGGCTCAGTGGTTAAAATTCTGGGCTTATCGGTTGGAAAGCCAGGAGCCCTTTCCTGGCTTTCCAACCGATGGGATGGGAACCCGAGTTCCCATCCTCACCCCAGCTCCTGCCAACCTAGCATTTTGAAAACATACAAATGCAAATAGATAAATTGGTATCACTTCAGTGGGAAAGTAATAGCACTCTCTGACATCAACTGGCCATATAATCATGGAAATGTCTTCGGACAGCATTGACTCAATAGCCTTGAAATGGAGATGAACACCGCCCCCTATAGTAAGCAAAGAATAGTAGAGTAAAATCTAGAGGAACTCCTTTACCTTCTTTTAGCCGATCCAACGAAATGAAATTCAATATGGAGAAAAATAAGGTCTTACACTTAGGCAAGAAAAAACAAATGTACAGATTTAGATTAGGTGAAACCTGAACTCAATAGCAGTAACTTTGAGAGGGATCTTGGCGTTCTAGTGGACTTTTTCTTAAATATGAGCCAGCAATGTGAAGAGCAACCAAAAAAACCCAATGCAATCCTAGATTACATTAACAGAGGGACAGAGTCAAGATCACATGAAGTACTAGTCCTGCTTTATAAAGAAAGGTTTAATAAGACCACAGTTGGAATACTGCATCCAGTTTTGATCACCTTGTTATAAAAAAGATGTTGAGAATTTGGAAAGACTGTAGAAAAGAGCAATGAAGAAGATTAGGGGCTTGGAGGCTAAAACTTATGGAGAACGGCTGCAGGAATTGGGTAAGTCTAGTTTAATGAAAAGAAGGACTAGGGGTGACATGATAACAGTGTTCCAATATTTGAGGGGCTGCCACAAAAAAGAAGGGGTCAACCTATTTTCCAAAGCACCAGAAGGCAAGACAAGAAACAGTGGATGGAAATTAATCGAGAAGCATCCTAGAACTAAGGAGAAATTTCCTAACAGTGAGAGCAATTAACCAGTGGAATGGCTTGCCTTCAAAAGTTATAGGTGCTCCATCACTGGAGGCTTTTAAGAAGAGACTGGACAGCCACTTGCCTGAAATTATATAGGGCAGTGATGGCTAACTTTTTGCCAACGCGGGCCAGGAACGGGGAGGGAATGTCGCACGCATGTGTGCTCACACCCATAATTCTATGTGCCCTGCCTTGCACATGCGTGCGCGACTCCCGCTCCTGGCATGCGATAGCATGGTGGATCCAGTAGGCCCATTTTTTGCTCTTCCCCACATTCCAGAGCCTTTCTAGGAGCTTGGGGAGGGCAAAAACAGCCTTTCCCACCCCTTGGAGGCCCTCTGGAGGCCGGAAACGGCCCGTTTGCCAACCTCTGGTGGGACCGGAAGTCAGCAAACGGGCCATTTCCAGCCTCTGGAGGGCCTCTGGTGGTGTGTGTGTGTGAGAGAGAAAAGTTATTTCTCAATTGCTGTGCCTATTAATTGCTTTTGGAATGGACAAGTGGATGAGCCAATCAGAAGGCAGCTGATGGGTTTGAATCTCCAGGGCTTTTATGTTCCCTCCCCTAACTGTCACAGTTGACAGTATAAAAGGAGATTCTTGATAGAAAACCGTTGGCAGTCCAGAAAGCAGTTCAGAAGGCAATTGGCAGTTTGGAGAGTTCTGTTCAGCTCTTCTGTTAGAAAACTGTGGGCAGTTTGGAAGTCAGTTAGAAGGGCAGTTCTGATGCAGTTCTGATGATTTACAAGTCTATTTCTTCTGAGGAAGAATAGCCAGATCTAACATTAGAGCGATTTCATATATATATATATAGCTGACAGGATATGTTTTATTTTTATATTAATAAAAACATTTATTGTTAACTGCTTCAGAGGCTCATTTGTTAAAGTAGATCTTAATAGAAATAAAGGTTTACGGTTTATTGATTTATTTCCTCCTCGACGGGGGAAGGCTGTTTTTGCCCTCCCCAAGCTCCTAGAAAGGCTCTGGAGCTGGGGAGAATGAAAAATGGGCATTCCCCACCACCACTCCCGAGGCCATCCAGGGCAGGAATTTGTTACTTCCAGTGGGCCTAGAAGGCTCGAAAATCAGTATGCACACGTTGGACCTGAGCTCGCATGGCTCACCGATATGGCTACGTGTACCACCTGTGGCATGCGTGCCATAGATTTGCCATCATGGATATAGGGTCTCCTGCTTGAGCTTGGAGTTGGACTAGAAGGCCTCCAAGGTCCCGTCCAACTCTGTTATTCTGTTATTACATTCAGGCATTTCATTAGTCAATTTGTGGATGTTGTACAAAAGTAATAGGTTTCTTGGGAAGGAGAGACTGGTTCTGAAAAGTTGGATGGCTCAGTTACATCATAGGAAGAGAGAGGGAGGGAGGGAGGGAGGGAGGGAAGGAAGGAAGGAAGGAAGGAAGGAAGGAAGGAATGAATGACGGTCAAAGTAATCTATTTAGCAGATGCTTCCTCTATAAAACATTTTAAATGGATACAAAGAAAGTGACTCATAAGAAATATAAACACTTCCTTAAAAAGTGTGCATTCATGTTTCTGAATATTTCAAAATTAATAAAAATACAGCAAAGCAAAACAAAATTGAGCACAACACAGAATTTTGCTAAAGCTCTGTTTTTTATGTCTAAGACCAAAGTTTAAGGCAGAAAAAATTGTGAAAAATGGAGGGACATGAAAAAAAAATGAGATTATTGTGATGGCTCTAAAAACTGGCTAAATTTGGACGGATGAGCAATACAATATATTAAAAACCCACAAAAGATAGAGAGGAGACTCATTACATACTGATAGTATTGAATTTTTTTAATGCAGGGGAAGGAAGAGGTGCAGAATTTAAAGAACTAAACCTGGCTTCTGTTCTGCTAAAGAAGCCCTAGTCACCATCTGTGAGACTTAACTTCCACTAATACTTTTCCCTTTGTGATAGTTTGTTGGCTACTTGACTGCAAACATTTTGGTACATTAATTTAAAACCAGTTTGGTTATTTGTCTCATCCAGATTTTATTTATTGGTTTGTTCACCAATGCCTATTTTCTTCCTCTCACTAAAAATTACTTAAAAGTGGGTTGAAGGGGCATCGGCAGCTACTAAAGTAGTGAAGGGGGATTCTTTCCGGAAGGGGATCTCTCCATCTGTAATGCAGTTAATTTTAACCCGGCCTCCTCCCACGCTGCACTCAGCGCCAGATAAGAGCCAAGGCCCCTGTTCATTTGGGTGGCCGAGGCCTTCAGTCTCCTGCTGCCTGTTGCCAGGAGACCATTGATGGACACACTGAGAATTCCAGCAGCTGGGAGTGCACTTTATTACGGGCTCTTTCAGTTGATTATCCTGTAGGAGGGTCCCTGCTGATTTAGAGTCAGATTGGCAGTGGCCTCTAGCTGCAGAACCAACCCCCATGTGTCCTTGCCATGGGCAGCACCCAAACACTTGGCTTTGTTTGGCCAGAGGCCTCTCTTCATTGGTAGTCCTGCCAATAATAACTGGAAGAAAGAAACAATTTCCAAACTCTGCAAAAGTTGATCTCTGCTAATTAAAGAATGCAAAAAATGGAGAGTTTATAAAGCCATTATGTTAAATAAACTGCAACAAGATAGCTTTTCTGGTGTAATTTTCCAAGTATTCTTGTTGTTATCGTTATGTTTCTAATAGTAAGCACAAACTCTCAAATTCAATACTATTTCATGTTTCATTCCATGGACCAATATTCAGTGAAAAATTAAGGTAGTAAAATATGTGATACATTTAGAAAGGACCAATTAAAATATATTCTTGGTAATACTCCAATATATCTACCAGATTCTGAAATCTATGGGTGGTGTCATTATACTGTTTTCATTAGGTGTCACTGGACACATGTATGTTTGGGTGGAGTTGTCTGCTGTTTTTGTTAAAAGAGAGGTAACAAAATCTTTGTCTAGCTTCCTGGTCTATATATCTCCTAAGCCCTCTGTGACAGGTTGTATTTATCTAAAGTCTTATGGTTTTAGTTTTGGACCCAAGGGATCTAGTTATGGAATGTGTAAATTGAATTTGAACGTATGTAAAATATATTTCCATTTCTCAACGAGTAACCATCGCTTTCTTTCTTGTGGGAGCAGAAATATGAGCTTCTTGAGTAGAAACTCTGTATTCCAGAAAATAGTGAGTCTTCACCTATTTCTTTGCTTTGAAATTCTGCTCTTCATGTTGGCTTTGAATAGGAAAGTAGCTACAGTAATGGCACTTCACTTGCATTAAAGTATACTTGTCTCGTGTCTCTCAACAACTAAGCAACTCCTTTCCTTCACAGCCTGTACTTGTACATCTAGATTTTCCAGTGGCAACAAGGTTACATAAATTGAGGTTGTTGATCCTAATTCTAGTTGAATCAAGCTGTGTGGGAAGTACCAACATCAGTTGGGGGATGGAGCGTTTTGGCTTCATCAAGGTTACTTCAGAGAGTCACTTTTCCTTTCTAAACATGCTCAGCTTGAAAAAGTAGTTCTGTTGTCAAACTCTGCCAACTGCCTAAGGGATGATGTAAAGACATTATTGATCTGATAGAAAAAAGAGTTTAGCAGCAGATATTACTTGAAGCAGCCTTCTCCAACCTGGTTCCCCAAAGAAGTATTAGTCATGAAGTTGGAGAAATCGCCTTAAGAAATCTAAGAAAAGCTGATTGCTATGTCTATTTCTTGATTTAAAATGCAGATATTCTGAGGAGTTCCATCTGTAATGGGTGTCAGCTTTTCTGCCTAGGAAACTCAGTTCAAAGATGGCAGTCTCCTACTACAACTAACTTGTAGAAGGAATTTCCATTTGCTGGGCTTGTGAACAGCAGAGTTATATCTGTTACAATTCCTACTTTGTGCAATTGTTATTTACCATTGGTCATTTCCCCCTTGCTTTTCTTCTGAAAATTCAAAAACAAACGTTGATGAGGCCATTGCACTTAGATTTAGATGTGATCCACCCATTGAAGATTATATCGGTCACAGAGAAATCCAGGCAAAAAGTTTTTGATATATGATTGTCCAGATTCTTGGAGCCTCGGAAATGGTCACTTTTTTAAAAATGAAATTTCTCATCGCTTGATTCCAATATTATGCAGTTAGAACATTTTTTTCCTTTAAGCAACTCTGATTCACAGACACCACCACCCCTTGCACAAATCTCTGCAGTTGTCTTGGCAAGGCTTTTCAGAAGTGATTTGCCATTGCTTCCTTCTTAGGACTAAGAGAAAGTGTTTGGCCCCAGGTGACATACTGCAGCTGGCTTCATGCTTAAATGGGATTAGAACTCATGATCTCCCAGTTTCTAGCCTGATACCAATAGACAATATTGGCTCTCAGTTACAACATAATGGGATAAATTTTTGATTTAAATTTTCCTCAGCTGCAAAGTCCCTTACTGTACATAGTTCATGTAAAAGTTATCTGGTCCACTTAAATCATTTGTATAGTAGACCCTTTTTGTAGGTATTCCAGTTTACATTCCAAAGTAACAAAAATGTTCCTTCACTAAGAATATATTCTATAAACTTGCACAGGTATTCCTTGACTAACACCCACAACTGAGCCCAAAATTTTTGTTGTTAAGTGAGATGTTTTTGGTTAAGTGAGTTTTACGACCTTTCTTGTCAGAATTGTTAAGTGAATCACTGCTAATGTTAAATTAACACTTAACAGTTGTTATGTGAATCCGGCTTCCTCATTGACTTTGCTTGTCAGAAGGGCACAAAAGGTGTTCAGATGACCCTGGGATACTTTAACCATCATAAATGTGAGTCAGTTGCCAAGCATCTGAATTTTGGTTACGTGACCATGGGGATGTGGTAATGATCGTAAGTGTGAAAACAGGTCATAAGTCACTTTTTTCAGGGCCGTTATAATTTCAAATGATAACTAAATAAACTTTTGTAAGTCGAGGACTATCTATATACCAATAAACCCAAATTCTTTGACCAAAATCAATGCAGAAGTATTGTTTTGATTAACATTGTTAATTGTGGCTATGGATGTTTATCATACCCCAAAATGAAAGTGTTCCATTCAATTTTTGTTGTTTTACTTAAAATCTAAGGTCTGTTAAGATTTAAAGATAAAATATAAATTCCACTAAAGACTTTCTCACTCTTATTTAAATACAAATAACTAGTCCCTACATTGTTTTTTAAAAAAGAAACTCTGTTTACTGTAGTGCAAATTTGCATAGCTTGTTATCCACATGTGGTTTCACAGTTCTTGTAGTTGCAGTTTCATGTAGCAATTGTGTTCTTTACTCCAGCAACAGTACTGAACTGTTTATTTATTTATTTGTATCTTGCCTTTATTATTTTCACAAATAAGTCAAGGTGGTGAACATAACTGATGCTCCTTCATCCTCCTATTTTCCCCATAACAACAACCCTGTGAGGTGGGTTTGGCTGTGAGGTGGGTTTGGCCCAAGGTCACCTATCTGGCTTTCATGGCTAAGGTGGAACTTGAACTCATGATCTCCTACCAGGCTGGTGCCTTAACTTTTGTTTAACTTTGTGGATCATGAATTTTACAAATCAGATATTTTATTAAAGTTTCTAGGCTTTGTTCCATTATTTTAGATAATTTCCCACTCTCTAACATGCATTGTAAATCTAATCCATTTGCCATTCATTAACCTATGTATTAGTTCCACCTCATCAATTGCTTAATTTTGAATGTTGGAACTAAGTGAAACTATGTTTTCTTTGCCAGCTGGGATCTGCCATCAGCATTTCTTCCTACTTTTATAACTGTTATTTGATCAGAAGCTGTGATATTTGTATGAGAAGTTTCTTCTTGGCTGACAATGGCTCTCAGTATTAAATTGCCCATCCTTGAGAAGCTGAAGCTGATTCTTCTTCATTTTCTCATCTGACTTGGGAAAGCCTTCATGGGAAAGAAGTAAAGAGGGAGAGGGGGGAGGGGGAGGACATCCATTCCAAATAACAAGCTTATTGCTTTGTTGCCCTGAGTTTTATAACTAACCTACTAGTTCTTAGCTAAACATTTTTTTTTGCTTAACAAAAGATTCAAGTCCACCAAATAAATTACATCTTATTTGTATTTACTGAGAATTTTACCTAAAGGAAAAGATGGAGGCAAAAAAAAAGAAAAAGAAAACTAAAATTATGAAAAACAATGGCTTCTGATCATCTGTTCAACAGATGTTGACAAATCCATCTCTCCTTCCCCTTCTCTTCCAGAAATCCCTTCAACTCTGTATTAAATTCTTATCTTTTGCAATTATTAAATCCGCAAATAATAATTTTGCTTTCTTTTTTTTAGCAAAAAGTCAGTAAAAGATTTCCAAACTTTTAAAAAGTACTTGCTTTTTTCTTTCTGACCAAACAGGTATCTTTTGCCATTTACATGATTCTAACAGTTTTATAATCACTCTTCCCTCATTGTGGGAATTTTACTATCTTCCATCTTTGTGCATATAATAATCACGCTGTCATTACCATATATAACATTTATCTTCCATGAATCTTTTCTGATTCAGTAATCCATAAACTCCAATTAAAAAGTTCTGGTTTCTTTCCAATATTAAACTGTAACATTCTTTGTATTACTGTATGTATCCAAAATTTCTTGGTTTACATCGTCTGAATTAGCCATAATTTTTTTCTACTAACTCTCAGCCTACTGAAGATTTGTGACATTTGATGTTTTTCCCCATCTTTTCTAGACACATATTATGAAAATTACATAGCAGTTAAAATATTTCCATCAATTAATTTATACCATTTTAAACACAGAGAGGAAATAGAGATTAACAATATTTTATGTACATGTTCATCTTATATAGCAATCTTTTCTGACATGGTACCTTCCAAATGGTTATGCAGGTACAACAGTTTGTTTAGTGACTGTTTGAAGTTATAGTAGTACTGAAAAAAGTGACTTATGACCATTTTTCATACTGTTACAGCATCCCCATGGTCACATGATCAAAATTCAGATGCTTGGCAAATAATTCATAATTAATTATTTAATTTCTGGGGTACAAACTTCTGACAAGAAAGTCAATGGGGAAGCCAGATTCACTTAACAACCTTGTTACTAACTTAACAATTGCAGTGATTCACTTAACAACTATCACAAGAAAGGTAATAAAAGGGGGCAAAACTCACTTAGAAATTTGGGGGTCAATTGTGGTCACAAGTCAAGAACTACCATATTACTGTGCCTATAATTTCCCAAATGGGAATTAAGCCCTTTTCAATGTAAAGCCAATCAGTTTAGAGATGCCTGCTATAAGATAGGGAACATTCATAGCAAATTCAGAGATGGATCTTCTGCAGTGGTGGGATTCAGCCAGTTCGCACCACTTCGGGAGAACCAGTTGTTAACTTTCTCAGCAGTTTGGTAAATTGGTTGTTGGAAGAAATCATTAGGGCAGAGAATCGGTTGTTAAATTACTTGAATTCCACCACTGGTCTTCTGTAAGCAAATGCCCTTCCACCTCTTAGACCAACATTTACAATAATCACATTCATTAAGGCCCCTGATATTGATATCAATTCATTCTTCCTTATTCAAAAAAGGATTTAGATTATTCTGTATATAGTATGGGAATTCAGCCTTCCACCAAACAGCTTTGCTGAATTGTGCCAGTTGTTTACTGAACAATGCAGCTAAGTATTTATACTTTTCATAAAGTCAGAGATCCTAATAAGAGTTTGGTGAGATAGGTCCACTAGTATATATCAGCATATATTCCTCCCCTCTCCCCACATAAAGGATATGAATATAAAACAGATACAGCTTTTGATGGCTGGGAATCTTAGTAAACATGTGAGAGAGATGATTGTATAAAATAGGGAAGTCAATTTATAGACATGAGAGGACTTCAAGTTACAGACTTTTGCATTAAAGCAACAGTGAATAGAAAGCTGAACTGAATATGCTAGAGATTTCTGGATAAATTGTATTTGATGAAGAATTATTTTCATTGATCAGGAGTTTGAAAACGGCAGCAGCAAACTGTCTTAAATTACACTGTTAAAACAGTGATGAAATCTGAACAGCATGCATGCGCAGTGTGCACCACACACCAAATGCAAGGTGCGTGCGCACAGTGCATGCCGAAAGGAGGCATGGGGTAAGTAGAACAGTGCGCGGGGAGAATGATCAGCTGTGGCGCACAATCTTTTTTTACTTTTTAAAAGCATTTTTTAAAAGAAGCGGCAAGCAAGCGACCGGGTGATTGGGTGGGCATAGGCAGGGGTGGGGGGGGGGCAGGGATTTTTGCTACCAGTTCTCCGAACCATCCGCCACCATTGCTACCGGATTGGCTGATCCAGTCTGAACCAGGAGCATTTCACCCCTGTGTTAAAATGAGAAGACCTCTTAATTGAGTCTGCCTCTCTTATTATATACATAAGTTATGAGCACTGGAAACTCAGCTTATACTTTCTTCTGATTCCTCTTGACTGCCCAGCTTAGGTTGAGGTATTTACAGATACTAATTAGGGTTGTTTTCCCCCCACTGTGTAATCAACATCGGGTGGGCCATAAATTCTTGCCCCTGCCCATGGCCATAAAATCTCACTTGCCCAACTATTTCATGAATAGACATGTGTCCTAGCCCCAGGCACATATTTGAGTGGTCTGACACTGCCTAGCAAATGATACTGTGGCCTCATATTCAAGTTGTTTTCGGCACCTTGTCATCTCTATAAAGGCAGAGAACAAACTTTAGTACAATAGAAAGTGCACGTCTTTGATTCACCTGGCCCTGGTCCCAGCTACTTGGGAGCTAATTTACTCTCTGATTCAAAAAAATTGGAAGGAGCCAGGGATCACATGTTCAGACCCACCAATTTATTAAAGCTTTGATGAAGTATTACACAGGACTCAAAACAAGGACAAAGTAATATTAGACTATTTTGAAAAGCTGGGAAGAATGCATCCTTCTCATATTGGTTAAAGAAGAGTAATTCAATACAATCCAAACTTTCAGCTCTTGAAAGAGGAGGATGAGAAGGTATAAAGAAGTATAAAAATAAATTTACCACTTTTGAAGAAGATCTTTAATAATCAATCACAACAAAACTAAGCAAATGTTTGCTCAGGACTAGGGAGGTGTCAATGCAATTTTGGATAAGCTATCCTGAAGGTAAGACAGAGAATGGCCTTGTTCTTCCCATTTGTTTCTCTACATGTATCATTTTAGGGAAAAATGTGGTTTATAATGATGCAGGATCCCATCTCTCAGTGTAGGAGAAGGGTCCCATCTCATTCTACCTTCAGCAGAAAGAGATTTTCATTTATTTAAAATCCAAAGTACACACTTATTTCATGCAAGCCAGTAAAGTTTTGAAAAAGATTTACTCAAGGCTAGAACTTTAAATAAAAAAAGAAAGAAAAAAGAAAAGAAAAGAAAAATTCCATGAACAAAGAAAGAGAGGAACTAGGGCTCTCTGAAAACCATTTTTTTCACTGGGAAGGAACACTCCATCACCCAACTCCTGGATATTATTATGGAAATATTATAGAACCAAACCCTTTCAATTATACTGTTGGCTACATGCCTTAAGAAGGGGATAGGGTGGTCAGTTTCAGGTCAGCAGAAAGAGTTCCTTGGCAACTGCTTTTCTAGGTCAGCTGTCTAACATGTACAGCACTGCAGTGTACGTGATGCTTTGTTGTTGCCAAAGAAATCAAGCTCAGAAATACCGGTAGTTGGAAGGGAGTTACCCAAAGCAGACTTACAGGAGCAATTACAGGGAGTCCTCATTTAGTGACTATCTTGTTCAGCAACAGTTTACAGTCACAATAGTAAGGATGTCACTCCCCCCCCCCCATTACTTGTATAAGGATTATTCTCTTTACTATTGATGTTGTCTTGTATTTTCTGTTATGGATTGCACCAATTTCGTTGTATACATGATGTACAATGACAATAAAGGCTGTTGTTATTATGTTACCAATCATCACATCTATATAACCTTCTCAGGTCTATAAAGCAAAGGAAAACTGAAGATCGTAATAAACATAGTCAAAGTTTCAATTAGAGACTGCTTTGCCAGTGGCAGTCCCAATGATGGTGGCTAAGTTAGAGGTGACATGATAGTAGTGTTCCAATATCTCAGAAGTTGTCACAAAAAAGAGAGACTCAAACTATTCTCCAAAGCACCCAAGGGCAGGACAAGAAGCAACGGATGGAAACTGATCAAGGAGAGAAGCAACCTAGAACTAAGAAGAAATTTCCTGACAGTTAGAACAGTTAATCAGTGAGACAACTTGCCTCCAGAAGTTGTGGGTTTTCCAGCACAGGAATTTTTAAAGAAGAGATTGGACAACCATTTGTCTGAAATGGTATAGAGTTTTCCTGCCTGAGCAGGGGGTTGGACTAGAAGACCTCCAAGATCCTTTCCAACTCTGTTGTTCTATTCTGTCCTGTCCTATTCCTATTCTATTCTAAATGAGGACTACCTGTAAAGTTAAGCAGATTGCTACTCCAGACCACATCATCTTTTTTTTCCATGAATTTTTTTGTTTATTCAAAAAAGGTTAAAATACAAAACAAAATATTAAAAAAGGCCAAAAGAATAAAAAAAAACCAACCAAAAAATAAAAATAAAAAATGTCTTACTAACACATATACACATATAATCCTTCCTACCCTGTTTCCCTGAAAATAAGACATCCCCTGATAATAAGCCCAATCGGGCTTTTGAGCTCATGCGCTAAAATAACCTTCCCCTTGAAAATAAGCCCTACTCAAAAATATTTAAACACAGAGCTGGAAATCAGGTAAGACGTTAAGAGGAGCCCCATCTTGCTCCATGCATCCCAAAATAATAAGACCTCCCCAAAAATAAGGCCAAACACTTATTTGGGGTTCAAAAAATATAAGACAGGATCTTATTTTGGGGGAAACACAGTAGTTGAATGCTGATTAATATAATATAGCAATGTTAGTTTTCCATACTTCGTGAAACAGGCCAAAAGAATTTTAAACTGGGAAACTACTAGTCTACTTATCAATTGTTAGCCTGTCATCTATAAACTATATTTATTATTTATTGTATAGTTTATTAATAGCAACATAGTTAACAGAAAAAGCAATAATACAGACATGTAAAAGTAATAATTGTCTGAAAATAATCTGAAAAAAACAAGACTGAAATTCAAAAAACCTCTGTTAATTATTATTGTAATCAATTCTTTATACCATTTCTGGTCAAACATCACTTTTTAGAGAACTATCGAATAATTACTAAATGTTGTAAGTCAAGGACTAACTTACATGCTAGCACAAGGTTGCTCCTGCAATCTAAGACATGCAGAGGAAGAGACTTTAGATAATGCGGTGTCTTTCTTTTCATGTCTTAGATTGCTTGTGCTGGCATACAAGTAGTCCTTGACTTAACAACATTTAGCAATTGTTCGATAGTGCTGAACATTATGGCCAGCATTGCAGTGTCCCTGTGTTTATACAATCAAAATTCAGGTCCTTGGCAACAATGGTTGCATTATCGTGCGGTCACATGGTTACCATGTGCCCCACCTCCGCATGGGTCCCCCATGCATGCGCAGCAGAGATTCGAAAACCAGCTGGCCAGCAGAAAGCACATGCGCATGCACAGCGGAGCTGAACTGAGGCGAGAGCTCATGTGCCATCAGAGAGGGCGCTGTGTGCCACCCTGGCACTTGTGCCATAGGTTCGCAATCACGACTATAAGATCTAAAAACAGGCTTGGGCTGCTTCTGATGAGATGGAGGCTGCAGTATTAGATTACAATTACATTGCAACCATCAGAAAATATGGATGAGCCCAAAGACAAAGATATGTAATTTTATGTAATATGTAATTTTTGTAGTTATTTTTACCTAATGTATTTATTGATATATGAAGGGAATGCTTAAAATGAGTTGGTTGGGGATATGAGTATTTGGGTACTTTTGTATCTAGATAATGTTATGTTGTTGCCTAAGAACTCTAGCAATCTGCAGCAAAGATTAGATTTTGTGATGCAATGAAGTGAATGCATCTGTAAATTAATGTATCAAATGCTATTGAATTTGACAGAGAGAATAAAATACGTTATTGCAAATAAAATATACAGGGCAGAAAATTATAGCCAGCAGATGATTTGTTTACAATGAAATCTTGATTTTACTTAGCTATTTTAATAAGCTTTGAATGCAGCAATCACTTTTCCATTAGGATATCCCACCAGAAGTGATGTCAAAAGTAGTCTGGACAAGATAATTTTATTTACTCAAACTTACCTTAATTGTACAATATTCACTGCGATTTATGTAATTTGTATAGTGGTGAAAAATAATGCAATTGCACAATTTGCATATATTAACCCTAGATTGTAGTTCCATATTTAACATATAATAAATACCTTCTCCCCATAAATGTTTTTTTTTAAAAAACTAAACATGACTGTATCTTGGAAGTATATTTAGTAAATATGGGAAAATGAATGAAGAATTCTTAAGATATAGTGGGTGGAACTCTGTTGCATCAAATTAATGCTTGTAAAAGAAAAAAATGGTGTGTATAAGAATGTGTTTTTGTTATATGGAAATGAGTGTTGGATATTATCAAGAGAAATAAAATAACTTGAATCTGGGAATGAGAAATGTGGGTGGTAGAACAAGAAGAGATAAGGTCAAGAAGGAATGGGTGCTGAATAAAAAAATTAGAGATCAGTCTGAAGGAAACAAATAAAAGTAATTTGTCAGCCTTCCCAGTGTACTGTTTCTGATAAAACGAGGTTTGGAATCAAATCAATCCATTCCAGATAGAAAATCACAGCACAGTATATTTTGGAATAAGCAGATCTTTTTTTAAAAAAAAAAACCCAGACTCTGCCTTTTAAAACCTAGTCCTTCAAAATCAGTATGTTTCAAATCCCCTGCTGAGAAATGAGAATGAGTGACTCATACACAGACAGAGCAGCTGGGATGAATTAGGTTATTACAGGAAATCAATAGGAAGTTATTGAAATGAACCATCAAGTTAAATTGAGTTCATTGTATTTCCTAAAGAAACAGTTACTGTACAACTGTTTTATTGCATGTCGTGAATCTGGGGGAGGATTATATTGAGACATGGAATTATACTTGGGAACATGTACGCTGATTTTGGTTATGTTTTCAATAATTGGATAGTGACACAGGAAGTGTTGGTTTTTCTGAAAGGAACTGAGAAGTTCCTGCTTGGCTTGGAAAGGCTTGGATGGATACCAGAGTTCCACTATTGAATTGCACATTGAATTCCAGAAAGCAAAAAACCCCTTCCACCCACATTTATTTCAAAGCAGTTTATTATATTGCCATCCTGCTCTGCATTTTTTAATCTCTCCAGAATGCCATGCAATGAAACAGGGTAATGACCTCTTGGATTTCTAAATCTCAACTGGTAAAAGCCACATTCCATTTTTCCAGGAAAAACACGTTTGAATTATATATAGTAGGAAAAGCTGCATGCTGCAAGGAATAGCAAAAGTTAGTTTCCTAACCTAGACAACCCATGCCCATGCACGTAGATTCTCATATTTTTCTTCTTTTGACAACAAGGTATACACGCCTTTTTAAAAAACAGGTATTTTAGCAGTTGGCAGTACATTAAGTTAATATTTTCATATTCAGTCATTATAAAAAATGAGTAACCTAAACATGAGGTAGAAACACAGCTATTATGGTTTGGTATTACAAGAAGTAGGCTACCGTAGGTTGTTTAGCAAACTAGAATTGAAATATTTGCTTATACAACATGTGATTTCAATCACTATTGCTGTTACTAGTTTTTGAATTAGAAAGACAGATTCCATCCTCTGCTAAAAAAAAACTTGTAAAGCTGTTCATATTCAGTTTAATATGCGTTAGGCTCTCACAATGAAACTCTGCAGGCTGTGAAATTGTGCACATCAACCAAGTTTATACATATCTACATTATTAATCTGATTTAGTCCTGCTAATTAGGAGGAAAGATAGGATGTTCGGTGGGGCACTATTGTCCACTCACTAGATACACTAGACAATTTTATACACCGTATACACTAAACCTTGAGAATTACCCCATTTTCTTTTAAGTTCATTGTGACAGTCCTAGGAATTGGGAACTTACCGATACTTAAAAAAAGAAAAAATAGCTGAGATTCTCAAGATTTTCTTTGCTCAGTGATTGTTTAGTAATGATAATATAAATGGAATGTTTGGCTTGTATGCATTTTAAACTTTCTATTTTACAGTGTAAAATTAAGATTTTAAACCCCGTCAACTTAATTCAAACTTTCCAAAATGAACCCATATACCTTGCCAAGGTATAACTCCCAAGAAAGCAAAAAAACCCTCCATATAATGCATTGGAATCACACCCTTTTGTTCCCCTGCTAATGTTATCTTGGACAACTGAACTAATTTCCTTCCAGTTTTGCCACCCCAAATCTCCAATTTAAAACCTCTGTTTTATTATTTGGGATGACAAAATTGGATCTGTGGGTCTGCAACTTTGCTGTTAGCAATTCCTACTTTCTGCAATTAAGGTGACTTTGGAGCTCCATAGTGCTATGGAGTATAAGTAAACTGTGGTTTACTTTCTCTTCTTTTCTCACGGAACTAAGGCAGGAAGCCAAGATTATTGCAATGGAAGAGAGCAGGGAGTGCAGGCCAATTTCTATGTTTGCTTATTGGTTGACTAGTGGGATCCGAGACTGGTCGGGGCAATGCCCTCAATAGCGATGTTGAGTAATTGATCACGGATCATTCTGAGGAACTTGAGAGTCTTCAGAAGTTTCACCTGTGATCAAAGTAACCAGGTATGTCTTCTTGCCAGTTAGATGAAATCCTATTGAGTGGAGCAGATCCTTCTTTCTCTTGAGTTTCATGATAATTCCCCCTTTTTTCTTCTTCTCAGTATGCACAGGGACAGATATGAAACTGCAGCCACCCTCGAGTCCAGAAAACCATCCAGACACTCTCCGTTGGCTCTATGAGCATTGTCAAGTTGTGCAGGGCAATCTGGAGATTACATACCTACCAGCAGATGTGGATACATCCTTTCTCAAAGTAGGTACAGTTTTAATGTGAAAAATGATGGCGTTTCCAAATTTCTTTGTTTTATTAGTTTGGGAATGGGGAAAAGAAGAAATGCTATATGCTTCCACTTAGCTGTCCCTGCCCTTAGAATTTAAGAAGGTGACATTGATGACTGGAGCAGTGGTGGGTTTCAGATTTTTTTACCACCAGTTCTGTGGGCGTGGCTTGGTGGACATGGCATGGTTTGGTGGGCGTGGGTAGGGAAGGATACTATAAAATCTCCATTCCCACCCTACTCCAGGGGAAGGTACTGTAAAGTCTCCATTTCCACCCCACTCCAGGGGAAGGTTACTGCAAAATCCCCATTTCCTCCTGATCACCTGGGACTCGGGAAGCAGAGAATAGATGGGGGCAGGGCCAGTCAGAGGTGGTATTTACCAGTTCTCCGAACTACTCAAAATTTCCACTACCGGTTCTCCAGAACTGGTCAGAACCTGCTGAAACCCACCTCTGGACTGGAGGTTACAAAAACATTGTCTAGGATTGTATTAGATCAACTCCAAATATTCACCACATTTAGTAAAGTATAGGTAAATTGAATTTAGTTATGCATATTTTTATTTCTCCCTAAAAGGGCTTCAGTAGCTTTTGAGTCACATGCCTGCAGATGAGCAAGATAACAAGATGTTGTTTTGGATCCCAAGAATTTGAATTTGATTGCTTACTGTCTGCTAGGTTCAGTAGTCCGTAAGCTAGTTTAGTTTCTGTGACATGCTAAGCCATAATGAAATTCATTATTCAATATTAGAAATTCAATTAGGCAAATCATTATTAAACAAAACATACCAAGGCATAATATGTGAACCTAGTCTTTGTGTCAAACTCACAATGTACAAACCAGAAAAGTTGGCTTCCAGTAACACCTACAAACTTAGAATAGAAAGAAAACGTGGAAAGAAAGACATAGACAGATATAGGTAAAAGGTGAATGAAAATTTAAATACAAATAATCTACCACTCTCCCCCTATATGCTGTAATGCTGTGCACTTATTATACTCATTATTTATATTAATCATAGTTTTATCAATAAGCTTCAGTTTTAGCAATATGTCTGATTCCTTCGCAATCCACAATTTGTAAATCACAAACTCTAGGTTTGGGAAACATGCCGCGCTTTACTCAAAATATTTATTTGGACTTACTGCACTGAGTCCAAATATAGTGCAGTAAGCTCAAATATGCATTTTGAGTAGGGCTCGACATGTTCCCCAAATGTACCTATTGCAATTTATAAATTGTGGGTTATGAAGGAATAACAGTATGCTGTACACATAGAACAGTGTAATCGCAAGCTTTCTATTCTCTGTGTGCAACATACTGTGGTTTGGCTCAGGGAAGATTTGGGTCTGTTGGGGTCAGGGAACCTGGTCTTCCAGCTATTGCACTTCAGTTTTCATCCTACCCTGCCAGTATAGTAAAGTTCAAGGAGGGTATTGTTCTGGAGGACCATATCTTCATCATGTTCTTACTGGGTGACCTTTTGCAAATCCAAGCATCCTGAAACATTTATATTTCATTTTTGTCTCTCTGCTTCTCAGGACATCAGAGAAGTCCAGGGATATGTGTTAATAGCCAAGAATCACATGCGCCATTTGCACCTGAACAGCCTCTTGATCATTCGTGGGACCCAGCTCTATGAGGAGAAGTATGCACTGGCTGTCCTAGACAATGCTGATCCCAGTGGAGATGTGGGGCTGCAGGAACTGGGCATGTTGAAACTAACAGGTGTGTTAAGATGGCCTGGATACTTTCTCAGAAAGAATGGGAATGGGAATGGGAATGGGAATGGGAATGGGAATAGAATAGAATAGAATAGAATAGAATAGAATAGAATAGAATAGAATAGAATAGAATAGAATAGAAGACCAGACCAGACCTCGGAGGTCTTCTAGTCCAGCCCCCTGTTCAAGCAGGAGAATCTATACTATTTCAGATAAGTGACTGTCTAATCCAGTGATGGCTAATCTTTTCCGGACCAAGTGCCCAAAGCTTGTGTGCATGTGCGTGAATGCATTTGTATGCACGCATGAACCCCCCAAATGCAATGCGCAAGCAGTCCCCACGTATACGCCCCACCCCCTGTGCATGTGTGTGCCCCGCATATGCCCCATCCCCCTGTGTATGTGCGCACGGCCCCCCACATGTGCCCCACTCCTCACCCATACATGGTAGAGACCCAAAGACCAACTGGCCAGCAGGAGGCATACGCAGCAGAGCTGAGCTGGGGTGACAGCTCGCATGCCCACAGAGTGCTGCGTGCCACCTCTGGCATGCGTGACATAGGTTCACCATCATGGGTCTAATCTCTTCTTAAAAACCTCCAGTGATGGAGCACCCACGATTTCTGAAGGCAAGCTGTTTCACTGATTAATTGCCCTCACTGTTAGGAAGTTTCCAATCATTGTTTCTTGTTTCTTCTTAATTCCAGGTTATTTCTCTCTTTGATTAGTTTCCAACCATTGTTTCTTGTCCTGCCCTCTGGTGCTTTGTAGAATAATTTGACCCCTTCTTCTTTGTGGCAGCCCCTCAAATATTGGAATACTGCTATCATGTTGCCCCTAATTCTTTTCTTTAGACTAGCCAAACTCAAATCCTGCAGCCATTCTTCATAAGTTTTAGTCTCCAGGTCTCTTTAATCATCTTAGTTGCTCTTCTCTGAACTTTTTCCAAAGTCTCAACATCTTTTTTGTAGTATAGTGACCAAAATTGGATTAAGTATTCCAGATGTGGAATGTGCAGGAGGCAGTATTGGAAGCCATGCACAAAATTATCCAGACAAAATTATTTGTATTTAAAACATAAAGGCAGGAAGCACTGTTGGTGGATTGCTGCCTTAACAGGATATGTGAACTGGAATCTTTGATGAATTCTAACAAAGATTCCCGTTCACATATGCTTAATAAGCGGCAACTGGTGTAAAATATTCTATTGTTAGGTGAAACCAAAGTCATTACTATTGCTGTTCTAACCAGACCTAAAGTGTACTACAGTGTTTATTTATTAAATATTTTATGAAGCTGCCATTATTAAAAAAGAATTTTTAGACTTAGGAGCAACTCCGGTTCTGTAAAAATACTATAGTATTTCTACTTGGCAACTGAATTTATATCTGGCCTAGCTCTAAAAAAATCACACTAAAGCTGTTATTTCTATTTAAAACCCTGAAATTCTGTGGGAAAGTTGTATTTTCAATTCCCATTTGTAGAAATAAGAGATGTGCAAATCTTCTCAAATCTGTAAAGTTAACCCAAATCAAAATGCCCAGACTGATATCAGAAGAATTGTTCTGACTTGCAGGGACTGTCCTGAATTCAGAATGCTTCTAGAATTGCCGGAACACTGTTTTGAGCTCCAAATACTGTGTTTAGAATTTGAAATTATGTGAATTTGAAAAGTTTAGCTCACTTCTAGGTGGGAAGATTTGATGGGCCTATTTTTTAATGCCCAACTCATGCCAACAAGTTCTATATTTCTGTTTACAATGAATTCATTGGACAAAAGTTTTGAACAAGTATGAACAAAAATTTTGTTGGTAGTATAGTGATTGATTGATGGTCTGCTCCTATATCCCCACACAAAGCCCCCTTAAAGATTTAGAAGATTTGGCATCATATTTCAGCCTGAACTATAAGGTATGATGTTTGTTGCTTGTATCTTGCTTGTGCCATGAATTTACATTGCTTGTGCATTGAAGTATGCTTTAGACCAGTGGTGGGATTCAATTTTTTTAACAACCGGTTCTGTGGGTGTGGCTTAGTTCGGGGTGTGGCTAGCTGGTCATGTGACCGGGTGGGCGTGGCTAGCTGGTCATATGACCGGGTGGGCGTGGCTATGTGCATAGGGACTACTCAGAGGGCTGAAAAAAGTCATTTCTGACTGGTCCTCGCACTTTTGATCGGTCCTCGCACTTATGACCATCCTCACATTTATGCCCATTGCAGCATTCTTAACAACTGTGTCAGTCATTTCACACTACTTCTCTTCACCACGGTGACAAGATAGGGCACAAAACGTAAAATGTGAGGACAGTCGTAAGTTCAAGGACTGGTCAAAAGTGCAAGGACCGATCAAAAATAACTTTTTCAGCTTCTGACTAGTCCATATGCACATAGGGACTACTCAGAAGGCTGAAAAAAGTCATTTCTAACTGGTCCTCACATTTTTGACTGCACTTATGACTGATCATCATTTATGCCCATTGTAGCATTCTTAACAACTGTGTCACTCATTTCACAACTGCTTCTCTTCACCATGGTGACAAGATAGGGCAAAAACGTAAAATGTGAGGACAGTCGTAAATTCAAGGACTGGTCAAAAGTGTGAGGACCAGTCAAAAATAACTTTTTCAGCCCTCTGAGTAGTCCATATGCATAAAAGGATACAGCAAGAGAGGGATGAAGGAAGGGAAGGGAAATTAGAGTAGGAGTGAGGGTAAGAGAGGGAGGAAGAGAGGAGGAGAAGGAGAAAGGAAGAGGAAGTAGGGAAGAGAAGAAGGGGGGGGGAGAGAAAGTAAGAAGGAAAGAAAAGAGAGAGGTGGTAGGTTGGAGGAGAAAGATTGCTATACAATAAAAAAGATGAAAGGGAAGAAAGCCAAACCCAAACAAATATAAAAATATTAAGATAAAGAATGAATTGTTAAACTTTAAAGAATAAAAGAACAAATATGAATAAATAGCAATAATTAGAAGCACACATACAAACATACAATGTATTTTCTTTGAACAGAGTATTTGGCCGGTTCACAAATTTAAACAGTGTTTAGTCATTTCAATTAAATTTACAATTTCTATATTTCCTTTTTGCCATATTTATTCCTCATTATTTTTTTAAAAAACCAATATTACCCTTCATCCTCATCTCTAATCTTAATCAAATTCAATTTTTCCCTTCTATTCTATATTATACCCCTTCCCATTGTCATCTAGTTTTATATCCATCCTCACATTGGTTAATTATGTAATATTGCAGTTGTTTAATACAAATTCAACATTTTAATATAAATTAATTAGTTATATAACTATCTTTTTTGTATATTAATCAATATGAAGATAAATATTCCAATTATTTCCATGCAATCCAATTTCTTACAAATCCATTAATTATATTTACCAATAATAATAAACCAAATAATTTCCCCCATATATTCCTCCAAACCACAACTTAACCATTTCTGCTTTCAATACAATATACAATTAATAGTATTTCAATTATTACAATTCCCTAGTTAAATAGAGCTTTTTTTCTTTTGTGTTTTAAAATCTTGAACTCTCCTCTTTTGAACTAAATTTCCCATTGTTTGCACCTACCTTTTTTGGTGAGCAAAGAGAAAAAAAAATCTCTCTCTCCCTGCCTCATTTTGTTTCAGCAGAGCCTGTTTTACTTTCAGTTTCCTTTTAGCTAGGGGAAAAAACCACTCTTTGCAGCTAGCAAAGAGCTTGCAAAACAAGAGCTTGCAAAAGAGCCTGGGCAAAACAGCTGAGAGCGAATCAGCTGAGAGTCGGGAGGCAGATCTAATCAAGCCTAAGCTAAAGCTGAAAGGAGTTGTTTTTTCCTGCTGTTTGCTTGCATGGAGGTAACTGCTGCGCGGCACAGGCCATAGGGTGGGGGCCACCTTCCTTGCCACTTAGCCCCCCCTGTCACCTCCTTTTGCCTCTAGCGCCCCCCTGCCACCCCGCCCCCCTAAGGCATCCCACCGCCCCTGGTATTGCCCCCTTTGGCAACCACTGGCTTAACTATTTAACTCCTTAACAACCGGTTCTACCGAAGTAGAATCCCACCACTGGGTCTACCCATTTATTTTTGCAGGCATGGGTCTACTCATTTGTTTTCTTTTGACACTGATCAGCTGTAGGGCGGCCCTTTGAAGCTCCGCGGCAGCTGCAAGGCCAATAAAATTATTAAAAAAACACCAAATTGTTTGTTAAATTGCTGGCTCGCCCACCCCTCGCCCAGTGGTGCGGAGGGCGGGGCAAGGGGCGGGGCGAGCCAGCAATTTAACAAACGGTTCGGCCGAACCGCCTAGAACCAGCAGAATCCCACCACTGCTTTAGACACACTTTCTTCAGCTTAGATACATTGGGATCATAATGTGCCAAACTCCTAGCTGGTAGTTACCTCTACCTCAAGCTAACTTTAGGAAGTGTAATACAATTTTATCCACAGTTTGTAACACAGTTCCAGCTCTGTTGTGACAACAGGTTGAACTTTCTAATAGACTGAATGTATGGTTTTAAAATAATGAACAAAACCAAGCTGTTAACTCATTTGCTGACCCTTCTTTTCTTCCTGTTTGCTTTCAGAGATCTTAAAAGGTAGTGTGATTATAGAGAGGAACCCCCAGCTGTGCTTCCAAGAGACCATACATTGGGAAGCTATCTTCCATAAGTATAACTTACAAAACTATACGGAGATCAGCAGCCATCGTCGTAGGAACTGTAAGTATAATTGGGCTTCACAGGGAAATTATGTGCAGAAGTAAATCCTTGTTTTTAATGATGCTAGGGAATTGTTTCATATCTACTTTTTCTTCTGAGTAAAGTTTGAAATTTTGGTTTTTCATCAGTACTGTTTATTCTCTGGTAATATTAAGAAGTCTTACCCTGAGATAAAATGAATTTCATAGCTGCCATTTGTAATAGTAGTTGGATTATATTTGCTCCTATCTGGAGTTAATTCTGAAGTTCCTAGATATCATATCTCTGCTTTTAGTTTTTGTGATTTGTACATGTAGCATAATAACTGGAATAAGAAATAGAACAAAAATTTATAGACCCTGCACTTTATCTCTGCACTGAATAACTCTCTTCTCATTTTATCTTCCCTGTAACTCTTTCTACAATCCTGTGACATTGGATGAATGAGCCATATTCTCTTTATTACCAACTTCCAGGTAGTGCTTGGCTTGCAAAGCAATTACGACTGGAATTACTGCCTATAAACGATGCAGTCATAAAGCATTATGTCACATGACCATGTCACTTAGCAATGGCAATTCCAGCAATTCCAGTTGCCCTATTAAGTGAGGACTACATGGGTCATTAAGTGAGGATCTCATGTGACTGTTATTTTATGCCGGTTTCCCCATTGACTTTGCTTGCAGAAAATGTCATGGCCGTGTGACTGTGTGGATACTGTGGCACCAGAACTATGAGGAACCATCATAAATATCATTTGTTCAGTGCTGCTGTAACAATTTATTGTAACTCAATCATTTATCTCTATTTTCCTTCCTATTCCTATAGTATATCCACCGTTCATCTGTTCAAAATGTCAGAATGAAAACCAACCCCACCATCAGCATTCAAGGAATTCCCCATTTCTGATCTGGCTGATGTCGTTTTGTCAGCCTAATAAGCCAGTGTGCAGTATCTAAGCTTTTAGATATTAGAGATATGTCTGGATTCTATGCCCAAATTGCTGAAATTGATATGAGAAAAAGCAAAATTCTGCATTCAGTATTATATTAGCAAAAATAAATATTTTCTCTTTAGCTTTGTATAATGCCTTGTGTGTGCTTTGTGTGATATATTTTGGTTTATTCACAAGGAACATTGAAACTGCTCTTCTCTATCAACAATCATATTCATCTGTTTCTGTCATCTGAGACTTGAGAAAATGTGTCTTACACACACCCTGCTTTCTATTACAAACATAAGGGCTAGAAACTTAGTTTTTTTTAAAAAAAATGAAAGCAAGTATTCTTAGGAAACTGAATCCAGTACAACTGGATTCTGTGGTCCTGGCAAAATTACAACATACACAACTCTTTGCCAAGTTCATTTTTGCAGTCTTCCCAGCTGAGCACATCTGGTATCTCACAATTGTTACTACTCCAATTTTGCATGTTTCTTCCTCCTAGATGTAAGAGTTTAAAAATCTGTTTTCTTTCCCTCTAGGCCCTGACTGCAGCCAAATCTGCCCACATAATAACCACTGCTGGGGAGAAGCAAAGGAGAGTTGTCAAATATGTAAGAAAGAATATCACTGCTTGGGATCTGAGGGGAAAATACAACATCTCTAATGCATGCAAGGAAATGGTGGATTTTTATTTTAAAAATCCAGGATCCTAGGGCTTAAAAAATACAGAACTTGAAATGTGTTACTGAATTGATCTTAAAATATAAGGGGCTATATAGTGCTGGAGTCTAAGCCAAAAATTTAGTCCAGCGCAAGAAGACTACTGTTCCCCTGGATAATTGGCTCCATTGTCAAGTTACTATTAGGAAGGTTTTTCTAAAATTTATTTGAAATCTGTAAATCTTGTAATATAAGTCTTTTATTCAGTGTTCTGTGTTCTGAGGACAAATGTTGAACACCTTCTGTAGGATAACTCTTCGGATAACTAAAGTGTGTTATCATACTCTTCTCTTCCTCACCATCCTTTCTTTTCAAGTTGAAACACTCCTTGTTGTGCTTCTCAGAATCTGTACCCCAGTCAGCATGTGAATTTGGCAGTCATAACCCCAAGACAGTGGAAGAAAGTTGCTTTAGAGGGTGAAAGGGTTCCATTATTTGGGGGGCGGGGAGAGCTGTGCTTCTGCCTAATGGTGTCCTGGCTGCCTGGGAGTTTAGTTTTTTCTATTCTCTCAGTTATTTCCCCTATGGTCAAAGTCTCCTGATCTCTTCTGGGTGTCCCCAATTGTCCCTAATAACCTGAGGGTCAGTGCTGCTCCGCCTGTGGTTTCCCACAGTAGTCTCAGCAGCAGTTCTGTCTAACCTCCATCATACAGTGGCTTCTGGTTCAAGACGAGACTGGACTGAAGTCCTTTCTTCATGCAAAGTATCTGAGAGCAGGGACCTCTGCTTGTATGGGAGAGAGGTAGAATGATTGGTTTCTTCATTTTTGGCTCTCTGACAGTGACAAGTACAATCTGTGCCAGTAGCTGCCCGAGGTGCAAAGGAGAACACCCAACAGACTGTTGCCATGAACAGTGTGCAGCAGGCTGTACAGGACCCAAGCATTCCGATTGCCTGGTGAGTGGGGATACATATACAGTGACAATAAAGTGTATTTATTTACTTATTTATTTATTTATTTTGGAGGCTTCTCCCCCAGCCTTGAGATGCATACTTCATTGAACAGATTGCCACTTTCTGATTGCAGCAAAATTGACATTTGTTTGTTTGTACCCACCAGTATTCCTGCAAGGAGCTAAACTTAACCTCCCCTCGCATATGGCTAAACACATCTGGAAACTGTGACTTAGATTGGCTTTGATCAAAAGAGTATGGATCAAGTAGTGAAGGTTCTAGCCAGAAAACACTGGCGTTGTGTTCACTGACTTTTAAGACCCCATGCTGTGAGAAAATATATTGAGTTCTCTCTTTGTTTTTCACTTTAATGACTGGATTCCTATATTATACTAAATCAAGGCTTGTTGAACCTAATGGTATTAGGATTGGAGTAGCTGAAGTTGAAGTCTCCTCAGCCAATGGGGAGAGTGACTATGGACCAGTCCTTCTTAATCCAGCCTCATAGGGTGCAGTGTGCTGTGTTTGCATATTGTCAGTAAAGCAGCTGTTACAAAGATATAATAATATTTGGATGCTTCCTCTGGCAAGCAAAATTTAGCTGTATACTTATACTCTAGAGTATTTCCATTAACTAGATCAATGTTAAACTAATGTTTATATTAATGTGCTATTAAAAAAGGTCCTGCTGTTTTTACCTGATGCAAAGCAATGACTGTCTCTTGGGGTACAATTTTTCTTGCTTTTCTTCCAAGAGATGAAAAGGGCAGGGCATCTCCTATACTGTTCCTTGAATTTTGCCTGGTGTTCTTTTTTTTTTAAGTGCTACTTTTTTCTGTTTTTCCAGGCCTGCCTGCATTTCAACCACAGTGGCATATGTGAACTGCACTGTCCACCTTTAATGAACTACAATCCAGATACTTTTGAAATTATGCACAACCCAAATGGACGCTACACTTTTGGAGCAACTTGTGTCCCTCATTGCCCTTGTAAGCCTCTATTTATGGATAGGTTTGCTTGGAGTGAGGGGCAGATAGTTGGGTTGTAGATACTGTACTTCTAATCACTTTCAACCATTTGATATATTGGTATGTGAGATTCCTCACTTCGTTTGGAGCACTCATGCATTCATTCATACAGTTACCAAGATGAATTATAACTTTACCTTTTTCTTGGCTTGATAGATTTCTGTGCACAGAATTTTTAAAATAGTTTTCCCATATCTCATGACAGATAATTACTTGGCTGCAGAGGTAGGCTCTTGCACTCTGGTGTGTCCCCAAAACAGTCAAGAAGTGAGCATGGGTACCATGCAGAAATGTGAGAAATGTGACAGTTCCTGCCCAGAAGGTAAGAACTGAAATTGGCTGAAGTGTAAAAAGATTCTCCATTTTTCTGGACACAGCAAAATATTATCTCTCTGGATTATCCTTGACTTTCAGTCTTGATTTTGGCAGAGCCATGGAAAGAATGTATGGGTTTTAGCTTTATGCTTATCCAATTCCAGGCACCTTGGCTTAATTGTAAATTTCTTAGTCTCCATGTGTGGCATTCATTCTTATTGTTTAGAGTTCAGTCATTTAAATAATTTGCTACCGTCTGTGGAATGCAGAGGATTCACTTCCATATTGTTAGGCCTCCAGAAAAAGCTAACCTACTCAGCTGTTCTTCCCTGTCTGTAAAGTCCAGAGGTTAAATTGTGATAGGCTGCCCTACACTGTTGGTTTAATATGATGTGTAGATAAATATATGCATCCTTTTTTCTGCTTTAGTTAATTCTACACCACCTTCTCTCTATTTTAGTCTGCTATGGTTTAGGAATGGATATCCTGAAAGGCGTTCGTGCTGTCAGTGCCTCTAACATCCACCACTTTACTGGCTGTACCAAGATCTTTGGCAGTTTAGCCTTTCTGAAAGAGACCTTTGCAGGGTAGGTAACCAAGTCTTAGAATCAGAAGGCTGTATCAGTTTCTGGGATGCATCTGTGTAGTTGTTCTGGGTAATGCATCCCAGGTTATACATTGGGAAGCTTCTGAGCAAGCCCAGTAAATTAGAGCTGCAATTGAGCTTCGTTACTTTTTAAAGCCAGAGCCTATTGTTTCTAGGTGAGCTTTTTAAACCATAAATAACCATACAGAGTTATTTACAGAAACAGAAGCTTATTTCATAATTCAGCATCTTTAGAAAGCTTTTACTTTTTTTAAGGATATTAACTCATAGGACCAGAGGAATAAGGCTGAAAACATGGCACCATTGTAATCACTAAGCAATTTTGTTTTGAAGGCCTAAAAGTTTAAGCTGTCTGTACTTCTCCAAAAAGGAAGTCTGTTAAGGAAAAGAAAATGGGGCATGGTGTTGAGGAAAGAAAGAACTACATTAATACTCTGTTCTGAAACAGAACACCTAATCTCTACTGTGAGGCTACTGTGGGGCAGGAGAATAATGCTGCCAGTGAAAATTGTGGTGTGAAGAGAGAAAATCATTTGTTGGCCTAAAATAGAAGCTTTTATGCATGTTAACGGTTTCGACGGGGAAGCTTCTAAATTGAAAAACCTTGGTATTTCTTAAAATAAACATTTCCAGCAGCAGGAGTGATGTTTGATGCTGGGTAATCTGAACACATTCTGGTTTCCATTTGCCAGCTCAAAGGTGAAAAGGCTTAAGAGACTAGTGTCTATAGCCTAAGAAATGGTGAATGGGATTTGGGTCCAGGCTTGGATAAATCTGCATATTTCTCGTTGTTGAATTGAAAGTGTCACAATTTTATACAGAAATCAGAACATGAACTATGAAAGTCTTGTAATATGATTTGTCCTTAGAAACGTGATGGCATGATATATTGTTCATTTTTAACGGAAAGGTAGTATCACCTGTGACAATTGAAAAATTAAGTCATCTTGAAAGTATTATAACAGAATGAGTGACATATAGGATTCATATTCAAGCCCTTTCTTGCAATTAGTTGCAATTTAGCAAAGCTGCCATCTGGCAGCATTTCTTACAGTCTTCTAAAAAAGTGTGGTACTCAATTTCTAACAGGCTTGCCACAACAAAACAAAACAACAACCGCTTCAACTCCCAATATGAGGAGAGAAAAAATATAGTCCTACTTTCTAAGGTGACAGTATTGTGCCAGACATTCATTCACTCATTTAACTTGTATGACTGCCCAACTCATAATGACTCTTGGAGGTATACAAATACATATACTGGTAAATCAGTTACCAATCAGTCACAAAATATTATCAAAATGGCAGAAGAAATTGGGAACCGAACACACTCACCAACATATCACTGTGCTTCCTAGAAAGGGGCCATCTCGTTACTCTGACCCAAGGAAACAACCAGACTTTAAGAGTCTTACAGACGATCGTGGGCTTGGAATCATCTGAATCTTAAGGGGAAACTTTCTGGCAGGACAGAATTTAGTTCTCATTCATGACACTCACCATGGCCTGTAGCCCCTCCAAATATTCTTTTGACAGCAAGAACTTATGGGAGCAAAAAATTGTATATGTGTGTTTATATTTCCTTGTTTCTATACCTTTCTCTGGATTTTTTTTTTAAAGATGGTCCTATAATTCTCCTAAAAGAAACATGTGAAAGTGTGCAATATTTTGGCATCATTTCAACCAATTCAAACAAAGATAGTATTCATCACTAGAATAACCAGGGGGGAGAGGACATGTGTGCATGTGAACATTTAAGTTTCACTCCAAGCTGTTCCTTCCTTTTCTGTTTAGAGATCCTGCCACAAATACCCCACCCCTACAACCTGAACAGCTTGAAGTCTTTGTGCACCTGAAAGATTTAACAGGTAGGTACAAGATTTCAGGATAGTTTGAGGCCTCGTGATAAGGGCAGTGTACCAGTGCTTGTAATAAATAGCAGTGTAGCCATTTGGTCCCTGCCTGTGATAAAAGTATTGCTGGTCTGTAATGAGGCCAACATCAATCCTTTAAAAAAGTAGCAGTCACAGTTCTCCATTGAATGGACTCATCTTGGTGTTTTCTCAGGCTTTCTGTACATTGAATCCTGGCCAGAGACTCTCTTGGACCTGAGTCCTTTCCAGAACCTTCAGGTGATCCGAGGGCGGGCACTTTACAAGTAAGTTGTCTCAAGTGTTTTAACGAGGGTGAGATCTGTGTTAAGTTGTCAATGGAAAAGTCCATATATCTGAGCAATTGCCATGGGTTCTTTTTTTAAAAAAAAAAAAACACCAATTACTAGATTACCCAGACTTATTTGACCAAAGTGCTGAAAATTTGGACAACCGGTTAGGTTTTGAATCTTTGCTCAGTGGCTGGGGGAAGAGGGAAACTTATTATTAAAGCTTACAAATAAAAGAAAAAGACATTTAAATTATAAATGCCGACAACTGTTATAGAATAATAAAAATATTTTCTATTTATTTTCTATTAGCTTATATTTCTATAAACTCTCAGAGAATCAGGAGGACAGTCTATGTTCATGACAATATTATGTCTCTAGCTTAGTGGTGTATAGTTAACAGAAGAAATGACTATTTTTGTCATTGGAATTCTGCTCACTTTAACTGGGATATCTGTTTCATGTGACAGTGGAGCTTATTCACTAACACTGCAGAACCTCAACATATCCTGGTTGGGGCTACGTTCACTGCAAGAGATCAGTAGTGGCATGGTCCTTATCCACCACAATCCCAACCTTTGCTTCATCCAAAATGTTCCTTGGGGTGATATCTTCAGAAACCCTCGGCAGAAGCTATTCCGCAATGACAACAATTCGCCTGAGCAATGTGGTAAGCATGTGTGAAGCCCGTTTGCATTGATGTGTGTGTCCCCCACTCCTCATTCTTTGTAGGTGTGAAAATGTCCTCTAAATCTGATACTTTGCTGGACAGTTGAAAGGACTTAAAATGGAATCCCATGTGAGATTTTCCTGCAACATTGTGAGTTCAGAGGAAGAAGTTAGAAAGTTGCTTAGTATATCTTTGGTTTGGGCAGGTTGTAATAGTAGAACCATGGTAAGCTGGGAGGCCAATAAATTTTATAAATAAATCAATAAATAATGTAAACAGCAAGATAAAACAAGGGAAAAGTAATGGAAATGTTTTGAGCAAGGTCCCGTGCAGAGATGAAAAAAGTTGTCAGATAATTCTGGTCAAAATATAGCACTAAGCATTTATGATAGTCTTTAGGCAATAATGATGTCCAGAGTAGAAAGCAAATGGATTCTACCTTATTTTACTTCTAGTAAAGTTCAGAGAGAGAAGCCTAGTAATATTGTCAAAATTCTGGCCGAGATGAATTTAGCTGAGAAGTCATAGGCACACAGCATATAAGCATAGGCTACTCAGATTTTGTTTCAAAGTTGAAGTGACTTCAGGAAAAGGCTTTTATTCCTTAAGCTTCTGAGTTCTGTTCCAGCCCAGGTAGTACCAGTAAGATTAAATTGTGGTTGTTAAGCTTTATGGAAAAAAGAGTCTACTTCTGAATAGATCACTGTGCTTAAAGTTCCCATATCATCCAGCATTTTTCGGTCATCTGGTACTCAGCTTGGCAGTAGCATTTTCATGACTTGGTTGGGATCTTTCAGATTTTGAGTCCAAGGTCAGGATAGTGATTCTGTCAATACCTCTGAATTGAGGAACAGTCCCCCATCTCTTTATTCTCATTCAGCTCTTTGCTCTTGTTTTGGGAAGAACAACTCATCCTAAGGGATATGGCAGGAGAGTTGTTTGGGACTTCTTGTTCTATTTTAGTGCAATAATTTGATAGTATGGAGTGATTTCTCAAAAATGTGCTGGAGGAGAAAAAAATCAGGCATGAGATTGATTTACATATGGGTTCACTTTTTTCATTCAACTAATATCCTTCCCTTTGTACAGGGGCATATATAGTGCTCACTCTTCCTATTTGTCCCCATAAGTGCAAGCCTATGTGGTAGATTCAGCCAAAAGGGCACATGGCATGGTTTCCCCAATCATAGTCCAACACATTATATACCGCAATGATTCTCATAATTTAGCACCTGATGCAAAAATGCAGATTAATTATACTGATTGGTTCCCTGAATATAAAATTATATGCTCTCCAACCTTCCTTTGCATCTCTTCTCTTTAGGTCTCCAAGGCCAAGTTTGTTATTCTCTGTGCTCCCAGGGACATTGTTGGGGACCAGGGAAAAGTCAGTGTGTGTCCTGCAGTGGCTTTCTCCGTGGGAAGGAATGCATTGAGAATTGCAATGTTCTGGATGGGTATGTGGCAAGGGGAAATGTGATTGGGTGGGGCTTTTCTGAGTCTTTATTGAGAAAAAATAAGGAGAGGGGGAGGAGGATTTCGAAAGTATTAAATAGAAGAAATTAGTTTCAAGTCTTGTATTTTAATCTTGTCACTGAGTATAGACGTATAAGCTGCTCAAACTGGATACAATAGGAACAGCATATCAGTGTTAATAATAAATAAAATCACAATACAATGTAAAGAATGTGTTTGATTTCCCTTATCCTCAAACAAAAAGCAAAAATAATACCCTTAAAGTTTCAGTAGGTGGCACTGCGTAGCTTACCTTGGAAAGCCAAGCAGAATTGGTTCTGATTTAGTATTTGGAGAGGAGATTGACTGGAAAATCTAGAACTAGAAGTTTCAAAAAGAAGAAGAAAAAGAAACTATTATGGGAGGAAGCAACAGCAAACCGGTTTCATTTTTCATGCTCAGAAAACTGCCTAGGTGTTGTATTATAGGTCATCAAGAGTCCTTATACGGAATCGGCTTTTTGCTGAAAAACTCCCAAATAAATTATATGATTTATGGTTGAGGAGTTAAAAAGATGTGGACTAAGTGAGGGACTGAAAGGATTTGTATAACATCTAAGAGAGAAGGAAGATTATAAGTAATCTTCCAGAAGTAATTTTTCTGTTGAAGAGAAGGTTGGAAATCATATTTCATAACTTCAGTTTCTTTTTTTCCTTTGCACTTTTTCATTTTTTTTCTTTAGTTTTACCTTTATTTCAGGTAAAATTCATAACAAATATAAATAAATTAAAAAGGAGTCAGATTTCACTTCATGGCAATTTACAGGTAGTTCTCGACTTACGACCACAATTGAGCTCAGAATTTATGTTGCTAAGTGAGAAATCTGTTGAGTGACTTTTGTCCCATTTTACAACTTTTCTTGCCACATTTGTTAAGCGAATCACTGCAGTTCTTGAATTAAATTAACAGGGTTGTTAAGTGAATCTGGCTTCCCCATTGACTTTGCTTGTCAAAAAAAAAAATCACAAAATATGATCACATGACCCCAGGACACTGCAACCGTCATAACTATGAACCAATTGTCAGGTATCTGAATGTAGATCACGTGACCATGGGGATGCTGCAATGGTCATAAGTGTGAAAAATGGTCATTAGTCACTTTTTTCAGTGCCATTGTAACTTTGAATGGTCACTAAACGAACTGTTGTAAGTTGAGGACTACTTGTCCTTTTATCACTATTGGGATGCTTGTTCCTGTGCCATTTACCAATTTTCTCACTTTCCATGTCTATTGAAGGTATATGGAAGTAACATCATTCCTCCTCTTTGTCTAAAATACCCATCACCAATGAAATAATTAAATATTTTTAAATCACCCAACCCTGATTATAAAGTTGTTTTTATTCTAATTCAGTTGATTCCAAATTGAAAAATAAAATGTTGTTTGAGAAAACTAGGAAGTCGAGAAATTGGACTGTCTAAATTTTGGCTTGATTGGAAATTGCAGGGATATCCGGGAATATGTCAATGGGACACGCTGCTTTACATGTCATCCAGAGTGCATGCCCCAAAATGGGACTGAATCTTGCTATGGATCGGTAAGAACACTGAAATATCTTGAAACCGCAATCTTGTTCAGATATTATATTCTTGTTTCTTTTTCTCATCCATTAGGGATTTTTTAGCCTTTTGTGATTGGTTTATAGTAAAAAGAGTGTAAATATCCAGGCCTCTTTTCTGGGGACTAGAAACCTACAATTGGTGATCTACAGTGTTCAGGGCCATTGATGCAGTCGGAGCACTTTTAAGAAAGAAGGCAAGCAATAAGTACAGAGCAAACCATCATAGGTTATATAAGCTAATTTGAGTGAATTTGGTTTGGACAACTTCATCTTGAGATAGTGTTACCTTTTGAGATTAACTTGCTTTCTAGCAACTATCTGGAGTGTTACCAAATCCGAAGTATACAACTATGTCCTTCATATGTATGTAATAAATTGTATAACCACTGCTATTTTTCCTGAGGTAACTTTGCCTGTGACTCTAAATTCCTAGATGCCTATCAAACAGCTGGTTTTCTCTGCTCTGTAGGTTATGCTCTGTAGGTTATGTCCATCTAAGGTCACATCAGCAACCAGATAGCTTGTATGATGAAATAACAAGAACATAATTCTATTCTATATAGAATTATATTTTGTTGGATATTATATTCAATATCCAACAAAACTTATGAAAATGATGAGAGGAGGGTTCCCTCCCCCCCCCCGATTTGTTTAATTGAGATTCTTTCACGCCATCCTTTCCCTCCTCCCCCCTTTTAGGAGGCAGACCAGTGTGTAGCTTGTGCCCATTACAAAGATGGACTATCCTGCGTGGAGCGGTGTCCCAGTGGTGTGAAGCTTGATGGCTCTTTTATACCTGTTTGGAAGTACCCTGATGAAGACAATGTCTGTCAGCTCTGCCCAGTCAACTGTACCCTTTCGTGAGTAGTCCAGGGGTGGGAAGATCATAGAGCGAGATACAGCAGGATTCTGACTACTTTCTGACAAAAAATGGACAGTGTAATGCAAAAAAATGTGATCAGCTTTCAGTCCAAAGACACTACAAGAACAAAATACCCATCACCAATGAAATAATTAATTTTTTAAAAAATAAATTTTATTAATTTTCTATTTATTACATTTCTTAGAGCTTAATAAACATTGTGTTGTCTGGGTATTTATATTGCTTAACAATACACATTTCCTTCTTATTCTCCACCTCTTTTTCCCAACCATTGGTAAAATAAGTTCTATGTTTGATAATATTCTGTGTCTTCTTTCTATTTGATTTTCAATGTAACTCTATCCATTTCTGCACAATCTAATATCTTCTTAATTATTTCTTCATCTTGTGGTATTTCTTCATTTTTCCAATATTGTGTGAAAATAATCCTCACTGCTGTTAAGGCATGTAATATTAAATACATACTTTTCTTATCAATTTT
Source organism: Ptyas mucosa (assembly GCA_012654045.1). Lineage (NCBI taxonomy): Eukaryota > Metazoa > Chordata > Lepidosauria > Squamata > Colubridae > Ptyas > Ptyas mucosa. The sequence continues at coordinate 6,612,665 of WNWU01013599.1, forward strand.
TAATTGATATCATCCCTAATAAAAACAGTTCAGGTTTAAAATCGACATGTTTCCCTGTTATCTTTTCTATCCATCTGTGCATTTTTGCCCAATTTTTTTAGCTTTAACACAAATCCACCACATACGATAAAATGTGCCCATTTTTTAATTACATTTCCAACATTTGCTAGACATATTTTTAAACATTTTAGCTAATCTAGCATTTTATATAAATTTTCTTTATAAGAAGTTGCCATTGTTAACCTACAGTTTCTTTCCCACACATTTCTCTAGTTCTATGTTATAGCAAAAAAATATTTTCCATTGTACCATTGTATCTTTTATTTGTTTATCCTCCATTTTTAAATTTAGTAAGATGTTATATACCTTCTTAATTGCAACTAATTAGAGTCAATCTTTTTAAAGGATATTCTCCTCCACTTTTGTTTTTTCAATTTTGGGTCAAGCTATTTAAGCATGAGTGGAACAATAAGAAGGGTTTATTTGTTTTTGTTTTTTATGGTAACAAAACTTTTAAGTTCTAACTTACACAAATGCATAAATGGAATGAGATAAGAGAGGCCTGAATTATTTATTGGGTTGCCTTGTTGTGGATTTAATGTGGAGGGATGAGCAGAGGAGGGATCTGGACTCTTTTTCAATCTGGATTCACTTCACTATTGAGATAACATTGATTGTGCTTGTGAATGACCTCTGGAAGGCTTGGGACAGGGGTGGTGCAACCATCCTGTCCCTCCTGAATCTCAGTGCCTTTGAATACCATCAACTTTAGTTTCCAAATGAAAAAAATATATCTCTAAGTTCTTGAACTTACGTCAACATTCTTTTGCTGAGGATTGAAGGAGATTTTTTTTTAATTTGGAATTAATCAGCAGGAGGGTGATTAGAGTGTTAATTCTGGAAAGTTATAAATGCAATAAGGAGGGCAGACTGACTGGAAATAAGATTTTGAAGCTATAAGAATCCTGTGGTTTGTTCAGAATTCTAATAAAATATATACAATTTAAAATATAAAAGTTGGAATACATTCAGAGATGTATCTGCCTTGAAAATAGCCCATGTTGAACTGTATAGCACTGTCAAACATGAGCACAGAAAGTATTTTATGCCATATTGTATTATACATTAACTGTTTTATGATAATGTTTATCTAATAAAATGTTTTATAAAATTTGCCAAATTTGAATTTCACAGAAGCCATGGAACACAGATTTTGAATAAATTAGCTCATTTGAAGTATTGTTTCAAAAATTGTTGCCTTATGATGCACCATTTTTCCCAGCTAAAAGTTACCTGAATGAGAGTTTTAGTAATATATAGATACGATTCTTTTTTCTAGTAGCTTTTAATAGGATTTTCACAATTTGAACTAAATGACAAAGCTTTAAAGATTTGTTTATAGATAAGATGTAAGAAGAAGAAGGTTTTTTATTGTATGTTTAGAAAAAATTATAAGCTATGATGTTAAAATTGAAGGAAAGTGTCAAGCTTGCAAAGGAGTTTCTAAAAGGAGATGAAAAGAAAACAAATTAATTCATGGGAGATTATTTGAAAGTATTAAAGATCAAGATTTTCTATATGTTGTTTCAAGTAGCTCTTAATAGAATTTGTCTTAATTAAATTTGAACCAAGCAGTTTTAAATATTTGTTTATAATAATAGGATATGGAAAGAATAATTTTGGGGGTGGTATTTTTTAGAGAAATTGTGTGTGTGTGTGTGTATGTGTGCGCAAACACACACATTGTGCACACACATGAGTTCAAGAGATTTTTGGTTAAAATGTTAGAGAAGTGAGGTTACTGAAACTGTAGTTATCTTTTTTTTTTATTAAAAAGTTTTACAATGAGTACAGATATTTTCTCCCCCCCTCCCATCCCCCTCCCTAACCTCCCGACCCAAACCCCTCCCTACCTCCCTACCTCTCCCCCTCCCCTCCCACTCTTCCCCCCCACTCCCCACCCCCCTGAACTTCCCAAGACTAGCACAGGGTATAACCTTTAACAAACCTAGAACTATAATAAGCTAACAATACATTGAATTACTATTAACCCTAGATCTTTAACTCCTATCACCCAAAAACAATATGCATATAAACCGCTGACAAGTTATACAGAATATTCATTCATAAGCTATTTGAAGTTTTTTAGTCCGATATTTACTCTGGATATAGTCAATCCATCTTCTCCATTCTCTTATATATCTTTCATTCGAATAGTCTCTGAGATATGCGGAGATTTTCGCCATTTCTGCCAAATGCACCACTTTTAATGTCCATTCCTCCATGGTGGGTATTTCTTTCTTCTTCCAATATTGTGCCACCAATAACTTAGCTGCTGTTACCAGATTTAAAATCAACTTTGTTTCTATAACTGTACAATCCATAATTATTCCCAACAAAAAAACCTGTGGCGTAAACTTAATCTTTTTCTTTAAAATATTTTGAATAACCCACCAAATTTTTACCCAGAACGCCTTAATCTTTTTACAAGTCCACCAAATATGATTGTATGTAGCATCCTGTCTCTCACATCTCCAGCATTTAGGCTGAAGATTTGGATACATACAAGCCAATTTTTTCAGGTCTAAGTGCCATCTATAAAACATTTTATAAAAGCTTTCTCTTAAATTTTGAGCTTGTGTAAATCTTACATTTCTGACCCAAATATTTTCCCATGTGTCCATCGAGATTACTTCCCCTATATTTTGCGCCCATTTTATCATACAATCCTTAACTAATTCAGTTTCTGAATCTATTTCCAATAATACATTTTATAACCTTTTTATGTGCATTTGACTTTGATCTTGTATTTGTTTAATCAAGTTATCATCCTGAAACAAAATTCCCATTTTTTGGTCTTCTAACCATCTGGCCTTTAGCTGACCATACTGAAACCATGTTTTAATCACTCTTTCATCTTTTAATTGCTGAGTAGTTTTTAGTTGAAGTGTATTCCCTTCCTTATACAAAAGTTCCTTGTATGTAATCCCATCTTGTTTTTGCTCTATACTTATATTCTCTATCGCATGTCTGGGTATTGTCCATATTGGCAATTTATCATTTAACTTATATCGATATTTCTTCCAGACGCACAACAAAGCACTCCTCAGTATATGACTCTTAAAAATAGTATCTACCTTTTTATCATACAATAAGTAAGCGTGCCAGCCATAGACCAAACCATAACCCTCTATATTTAATATCCTTTCCTCCGTCATGTTAACCCAATCACTAACTGCCGACAAGGTAGCTGCTTCATAATACAGTCCTATATTTGGCATTTTAAGACCTCCTCTCTCTCTAGAATCTTGCATTATTCTCTGTTTTACTCATGGTTTCTTCCTTGCCCAAATAAAAGAGTTTACACCCTTTTGCCACTCCTTCAGATTTTTGTCTGTTTTAAGTATAGGTATCATTTGAAAAAGGAATAGAAACCTTGGCAAAACATTCATCTTTACTGCAGCTATCCTTCCCAGCAGCGACAATTGCAATTTTTCCCAACTCTGTAAATCAATTTGTATTTTATTCCACAATAATTCATAATTATGTTGGTGTAATTTCATATTTGTTGTCAGGATATTAATCCCTAAATATTTGGCCTTTTTAACTACTTCAAATCCTGTTATGCTTACCATCTCCTCTTTTTGTTTTACAGTCATATTTTTAGCTATTATCTTTGTTTTGGCTGCATTTATTTTAAAACCAGATACTTGTCCATAATCTTTAATTATATCCATCAAAACCTTAATAGATTGTAATGGCTGGGTTAAGGTAACAACCTGGTCATCTGCAAATGCGCTTTCTCTGCATCAAGAAATATTAGCGTTGCAGGGACCTAGTTATTCCTGCCCAAATATTCCACTATATTAACAATATGCCTAGCATTATTTTTCATTTGTCTACCACTTATAAATCCTGTTTGATCATGATGCATCACTTGTTGCATAATTTTCATTAATCTATTTGCTAACACTTTAGCAAAAATCTTATAATCTGTATTTAAGAGTGATGTGGGCCTGTAATCTTTTGGTTCTAAATGGTCTTGACCTTCCTTAGGTATTAGAGAAATAAAAGCTGTCTTCCACGATGGGGGTACCCCTCCACCCTGTTGTATGTTATTAAATAATTCTTTCAGTGGTTCCACCATCTCCTCCTGTAAATTTTTATAGTAGACCGCAGTCAAACCATCCGTCCCCGGGGCCTTACCAGACTTCAATTCTTTAATTGCTACTGCGATTTCCTCAGATGTTATAAGCTGATTTAAAATATCTCTCTGCTCTTGTGAAACTGTAAAAATGTTTTGTTTCTGTAAATATCTATCTATATATCTTGAATTTTATCAGCCATATATAATTTTGAGTAGAACTCTAAAAAAGATTTTTTTATTAAATCTTGGTGATAAACCTCTTTACCTCTGTATTTTACTTTTTCTATTGTCCTTTGACTCTGTTTTTTCCTAAGGAGATACGCTAACCATTTACCCAGTTTATTAGCATTACAAAATGTGTTGTGTTTAGCATATTTCAAATTAATTGCTGTTTGATCTGCTATCAACATATTAAATTGCCCCCTCAGTAAATTCTTTGGTTTTATTGTCTGTCGGATTCATTATCAAATTGTTTTTTCTTTATTTCTTCTTCTAATAACCTTCTTTTCTCCCCCTGCCTCTTTCTAAATTTATTATTTAAGTATATCAAAATACCTCTCTTGTATGCTTTACTTGCATCCCAAACCATTTCCACAGGGGTACCCTTTTTCATATTTATAACAAAAAATTCTTTCATAAATTTCTTACATTCCTTTACATTTTCTTCATGTCTAAATAAGTTTTCATTTAACCTCCATGACCTTCTGGGTCCCTTCCCATACTCCATTTCCACCCAAACTGGGCTATGATCAGTTAACGTTCTTGGAAAGATCTTCGTATTCTTCACCCTAGAAAAAAGATCATTAGTTATTAAGATAAAATCATTCCTTGAAAAGGACTGATGTCTGTCTGAAAAAAAAGTAAAATCTTTTTCTGTTGAATTCCTCTCCCGCCAAATATCTTTCAACTCCCACTCCTCCATCAGCTCAAAGAAAGATTTTGGCAGTTTTGATCTTGTAAAAAAACTCTGCTTAGGTCCTTTCTTGTCTTGTTTAGTGTCTATAACTCCATTCCAGTCACCAAGCAAAATGCATGACTTATAGTTCCATTGCGTCAATTTTTCATGTAAATAGCTATAAAAATTTTCCTGCTGTTGATTAGGTGCATAAACTCCAACTATAAGTAATTTTTCCCCTTTAAGCAATACTTCTATTGCTAAAAATCTTCCTTGATCATCTGCTTCAATTAATTTTGCAATTAAATCCTTCTATAAATAGATAACTATGCCATTCTTCTCTGGTGCTGCTGGAACATTGTGTGCACCCAATCTTGTATTAATTAAGTATTTTTGATCTTGTAGTCTAATATGAGTCTCTTGCAAACAAATTACATCATTTTTAAATTGTTTAAGGTAACAAAATATTTTCCTTCTTTTCTGCGGTGAATTCAAACCATTGACATTCCAAGTCAGGAACCTAGTTCCCATCCTGGAATCTCTGAAGCCTTTGGAGCATTTGCTGGTTTTCATGCCTTAATTGACCTTTGGGTCTAGCTCCTCCCACAGCTTCTGTTTTTGTAGTTTCTCAGGCTGCCATCTGTAGTTGTTGCAGTTTTAGTTCTTCTTTACGTTTAGCTGTTGCTGCTCTGGTCTGTCTTTGATCCTTTGGTTCTTCTGGTATGTCAGTCAGTTGTATCTGAAGAAGATCTTCTTGACTGGTCGAAATTGCAATGCCCCCCTGTGCTATTGCGAGCAAATCTTCTCTCTCCTGTGGTCTCCTCAATTAGTTGTTTCTTGCCTTTAATTTCAGGCGATTTTGGTCTTCCAGCCTTTAATACATTTAAGTAGAAATCTCTTGCTTTCTCCACTGTATTAAGCCTGTATCTTTCTCCAGAGTAGTTAACCACTATACCGGCTGGAACATCCCATCTGTATTGTATCTGGCGATTTCTCAACTCATCCACCAGGAAAGAGTACTCTCTTCTAGCTCTTAACATTTTCGGGGGGATCTCCTTCATTGTCATCACTTCTTGTCCATTCACTTGGAGCTTGTTTTTAAAGGTGGCCTGTAAAATTTCATTACGGAACCGTCTTGAAGTGAAGTAAATTACAATGTCTCTAGGTAAATGCTTCTGTCTGGCCACCCATGAGTTAACTCTATATATTTTGTCAATTTGCCAGTCCACCATTTCACGCTTTTGAGCCCCCATCAACTGTGCCAAAGCTTCTGCCATCATATCTTTCAAATTTTCTTGTTTATTTTCTTTCACCCCTCTTATCCTTAGGGCAAACTCCATTTCTCTGTATTGAATCAGAGTCACATCAGCCTCAGTTCTCTCAATTTTTTCCTGAGACTGCCCCAATCTGCTGGCCAATATTTGATTAGATTCTTTCACTTCTTCAATTTTGTCATCTAGCATCTCAGCCTGAGATGCCAGCCCTTTAAATGCATAAAGTATGTCTTCCCTAATTTCTTTATTTCTTGCTGAAATATCCTCTGAAAGTGTTTTGATTTTATTATCTATCACAGCAGTAAGTTCTACTGCAACTGATTGAATCCTATCATCAAGCACAGCTGTGAGTTTCCCCTCTGTAACTTTTAAAGCTCCTTGTATAGTTTCTTGTATCATTTCAATTGTCAAAGCTGGTGTTTCTGTTTGGGGGGCAAAAGCTTGCAATTTTGTGTATGTGCAGGAGAACTGCCTGCACTTCCTGGACCCTTTGTTGGAACAGTCTTTACTGTTGGAAGTTTTGTAGCCATTTTAAAATGAATTGGTTTCCCCCCTCCTTCTTCTTCCTTCTTCCCTTCTCTTGTCTTTTTATTTATAATTAAAAGCAGCCAAACAACAAAAAAACTTTTTCCATTTACTTAAAACAGTCCTTAGAAAAATCCTCCTTCTAGCAGAACATTAGTAGAGTAACTTTTTAACAGTCAAAAGAGGCTCTGCCGGCACTTTAAATCACTTTTGTTTTCACACACTTTCAAGCCTCAATCGCCATATTGTATCCAATTAAGTTAAAGCTTCCGAAGGAGGCAATACACAAAGAAGTTGAAGTTAAGTAAAGTACTTGCAATTTTTTTCCCTCCTGGCTAGTCTTGCCTGCATATATTGTTTAAGCTTTAAGATCTTGAAAAAGAAAAAAAAAACCTGCAGATGCGGTCGCAGCTTTTAGCTCTGCCGTTGCAGAGTTGTTCCCGGTCTGGAGCTGCTTGGCTGGTTTCTGGGGAGCTCAAACCTTTCACCCCACAGAAATTCTTCTGGGGGCTTCCGGGGAGCTCTACCCCCACCAGCCTGCTCTTCACTCTCCCCTTTGCCCAGGGAGAGACTTTTCAAGCCTCCCGACAGCGCTGACCTGCTGTTTGGGGGCTTTTACAAAACCGCGGAACGGGCGCTCGTATTAGAGTGTCCTCAAAGCTACATGGAGCCGCCGGAAGTTCGAAACTGTAGTTATCTTGATGAAGGAAAAATAATTTCTTTATATATTTTTCCTTTATAGTTTTCCCTTCTTTTATTCTGTCTGCATTTTTATTTGTTCTTTTTATATTTTTCTTAGTTTACATTAGTTTATCTTTGTATTTTTAAATTTCAATAAAATTATAAAAATGCCATTAAACATGGTATCCTTCTGAATCTGCGATTAGCTATTCCATGTTATTGGGAATGGGAGTTGAGGTTTTTCAAGGACTCTCCTTTTTAACATTTGTATGAAGCTTCTGGATAAAGTCATTCATAAGCATGGAGTGAGGTATTATCAGTATGGGGTATTATCAATATACATATATGTATACTATATATCAGTATACAGTATACATCTTCAGCCCTGCCCTGACAGGTGATGAGGTTATGGTGCTGAGCAAGTGCCTGGAAGTTATGAGGGTCTGGATGGGGAGAAACTGAATTTGACTCAACTTTGACAAGACTTAGTGGCTTTACATTTTCAGCCCCTCAGTGTTCGTTAATATGTCATCTTTGATTCTGATGGGGTTGCACTTCCCTGGACTGAGTTGATATGTAATTTGGGGATCCTCCTGGGATCATGGCTCCTGCTCATAGAGCACGTGGCAGCCATGGCTAGGGGAAACCAGCACAGATTTAAGTCTTTTCTGAATCACAGTCACTAAGGCCTTGGCCATTTCCTGTTTGGATTAATCAATCAATCAAATATTTATAGCTACCTGTCTCCCCCAAAGGAATTATTGCAACATGTTCTACATTGGGTTGCCCTTGAAAGACTACCTGGAAGCTACAACTAGTCCAAAATGCAACATGTGCAGTGTGGCCTATGTTACTTCTCTGTGGCAAACTGGCTTCCAGTTTCTTTCTGGGTAAAATTCAAGGTGCTAGTCATTATCTTTAAAGCCCTACATCAGTGTTGGTGAACCTTTTCGGCACTGCGTGCCGAAACGGGAGCACATGTGCGTGTGGGGGACCACTGGAAATCAGAAGAGCAGTTCCCCAGTGTGCCTGCATGCGCTGGGAAGCTGAGCTTCCGGTTCCTGGCACACGTATGTGCGAAGACCAGCTGGCCGGCGCGCATGCACATGCCAGAAACTAGAAACTCAGCTTCCCGCCATGCGCATGCACACCAGGGACTGCTCTTCTGGTTTCCGGCGCTCCTGCATGTGCAAAGACCAGCGTGCCGGAACCCAAAAGAGTAACAGGTGACTGCTGGCATGCCTGGAGAAATGGCTCTGTGTGCCACTTCTGGTACATGTGCCATAGGTTCGCAATCACTGCCCTACATGGTACAGGATTACGCTATTAAGATGATTTCTTACTGAGATTATCTGTTTGTCCCATTAGATTGGATAGGAATGACTCACTCTAGTTTCCTTCTCTGAGATACTGTCCTCTGTACACTATGGGACCTAGGAAGCATACCTTTTCTGTGGCTACCCCTGCTATATGGAACACACTCCACCCAGGAATCGGCAGACTTCCACCCTCTTGGCCTTCCAGAAGGCCATTAAAACCTGTTTCTTTAACCAAACACTGGGGTGGAGTTGTGCAGCCCGCAGAAAATTGTTGGGGCATCAGATTTTTAATTTTTAAAAAATGTTTTTAATGGTTTTAAATTTTTATTGTTTTGAGCCACCCAGAGTTACTTTAAGGTGGTTGGTTCTACATATCTTTAAGAAAATAAAATATTAAACTGGAACTGAATTACAGAAAAGGTTAAAGTGTAACCTCTTCTGTGTTTTGCGGGTTTGTTATTAAGTGAACTTTGAAAATAGTATTCCCTTCCTCTTCAAATTACAGTCTAATCTGGTTTCTCCTATCACATTTTGATTCCTACTGCCTCATTCTGTTTCAGGTACAAATAAATTCTTAGTAGGGAGAGTATGAACATTTATTTTTTATTTCATTGTGGTGCCCAGGCAAAACTGTAATGAACCTTCTTATAATATGTACAGAACATATCCCACCAGAAAATTATTTTGCATAAACTCCATTTTGTTTGGTTCTTGCACAACTGCTATTCATTAAAACAGTTTTCCAAACTAGGATTCTGCAAAAGCCTAGAGATCCAAGTGAGATTGTTATTGAAATAGAAAAGAATAGTACGTCTGTGTGTGTTTAATTGGCACTGTGCAGAGGTAGGGTTTGTAATGGTGGAATTTTTTTACACCTTGAAACTGCTGCCAGCCTGCAGTTTCTGCAGCAATTATCATTGAAAACATTGAAAACAAGTTTTGTATAGGTTAGAAGTGAATTTAACGAGAAAGCCTTCGGATTTTTTGCAATTTTTATGAAGGGATTCTCTGAGATCTGGGAAATATTTTAAAGTATTTTCAAAGTGAAAGCTTGAGAAAGACTGCACTATAGTAAAACTTGGCTAGTGAATGATTGTGTGACACCAGTTTTCTTTTTTCAGATGTGCACTACGGGATGAATTTGGCTGCCCTGTGGATCAGAAGCCCAGGTATTTATTTATATATATATATATATATATATATATATATATATATATATATATATATATATATATATATTTCTCTTATATGTTTTTTCTATCATGAAATCAAAATAATATACCTAAAACCTATTGTTTGCAAAGGAGGAGTTTGCAAGTTTAAAGTTTATTGGATTTTCTTAAGGACAGCATGGAAGACCACCCTTTGGGAATGTTTTTGTTTTTTGTTTTTAATTTCTCAGTGTTCGAATGTTGTGGTAGTCATTCATCCAGGCACTAATCAGGTCCTGTCTGCTTAATTACTGATTCTAGAAAAAATCAGCCACGTGCTGCCATTTGCTAAGGCTTAGAAATAATAAATGGGCCCTCGGATTGGTAGTAGGAAGAACCTCAGTACCTTCTAAAGAAAATGTAGCCCCTAAAGTTTGTTCCCTTTCCTCCAAGCTAGGCAAATTAATGGCTTAGATTTGGCAGGTATCAGCTTGATACGTTCAAAGTTTATTTAAGGTAAATGTTAAAAATTTTACTTAGAGTCAATTAATGGGCTACATTGCTAGAGGAGAGTGGTGAGATCTTTTTGTTTCCTGATAATGTTCAAGAAAGGACATTAGAGGGGGTGGACCTGCTGTCTCATTTGGCAGTGAATGAAATACCTCTGATCCATATATTGATTTGTGTGCAGCTTCATTGTAATTTCAGTATGTCTACAGGCAGTTTGCTCTTTCCCACTGAAGGATAGCATACTATGGAGAGACAGAAATCGGGGAAAGAAAAGTATCTATGTTGCAGAAGAGAAGAGATGGGGTCTTATGTCTGAGAAGTGCTTAATCTTCCTAACTGTTGGAGAGCCAGACGGAGAAACCAATTAAGTTAGCATTATTGCCCACACACAGATAACAAGATCGCTGTAAGAGGAAGGAATGGTGGCTTTGATTTCCCAGCTATTGTCAATGATAATTAGGGAAAGTTTCTTTGCTTACTTGATTTGCTCCTAAACCTTTGGGCAAATAAACCATCTCCAGATAGCTCCAACCAGGGGAATACTGATCTCAGCTTGGCATTTCCTGTTTTGGATTACAATTTATCTCTCTCTCTTTCCATCTTCTTTTCAGCCATGCTAGTTCAATCATTGCAGGTGTGGTGGGTGCTGCCCTTGCCCTGCTTCTGTTACTTCTCACTATTATTTGCATCAGTCGACGGAAGCAGCAAGAGAGGAAACATACCATGAGGCGTCTTCTGCAGGAAACTGAGGTATAGTCAGAAGTTGTGACCCCTTCCCACAGTAATGGAGTGAAAGCAAATGAAATAAATCTCAAATTCAGAGTTCCACATAATTAGTTCTCAGCTAACATCCATTCATTCAGCAACTGTTTGAAGTTACAATAGCAATGAAAACATGGACATACAACTGGTCCTTGGCGTTCTGGCCATCACAGCTTTCCCTTATCCACATGATCATGACCCAACTGTTGGACATCTGGCACATGATTACAGTATGACCTTGACACCAGTCTTGGTCACATGATCACCATTTGCAACCTTCCCTAGCTGCTGACTTCCCACAAGCAAAGTCAAAGGGAGAAGTTGATAGGGAAGGTTGCAAGTTGCTCTGGTAAGTGTCTCCCACTGCTTTTTCTCCCATCTAAGCACACCTGTTCCTGTGCACAGCCAAGTTCCCTAACCTGCTCATGACCCTCCTAAGCCTCCCTTGAGCCATGCGCTGGCCCTCCTTGCAGCCTACTATGGCCCTCCCAAGGCACTGCCACTCTTTGCCTAGCAATCCTACTTCTTCCCACTTAACGTCCCACACAGAGCTGTACCCGTAACTGGGGATGCTAGGCTTGCCATCACTAAGCAATGTGATCATGTGGCATTACACTTTACAACCATATCACTTGGCAACAGCAATCCCAATCCCAAATGCCATCATAACCCAAGGACTGCTGTATGGAGTCATGGAAACAAATATCAGAAGAGGGACTTTATTTTTATAATCTGCTTTCAGGGGTATTAGAAAGATGTGGCTGGCTACTGTTTAAACCAAAGAAGCTGATTCCTTATTGCCTAGATTCATAACGCTACTACAACAGACTACAACAGAGTCAATTTGGCATAGTGGTTAAGATGCAGGCCTAGAAACCAAGAGACTGTGAATTCTATGAAAAATTGGTTGCGTACCTTTAGGCCAGTTACTTTCTCTCAGTCCAATTCACCTCACAAAATGGTTGTTGTGAGGAAAATAGGAGAAAGACAGAGTATTGATATATTTCTCTTCTTGAACTGTATATGGAAAATATGTGGGATAAAAATCTAACCCAGAAATGTTTCAATAATTCTGAGGGATACCTAGCACTGCTTTTGTTTTCATTTACATTTATGTTATTTAGAAAATGTTGATATATTCTTGCATTGGTGATTCATTGAAGGAAATACATTTATCTTCCTTTTTATGTCCTCATTCTTATGTTCCTTTCTTTCTGTGACTCTGCTAGTTAGTGGAGCCCTTGACCCCCAGTGGAGCTCTTCCAAACCAGGCTCAGATGCGTATTCTCAAGGAGACAGAACTGAAAAAAGTCAAGGTTTTGGGATCAGGTGCTTTTGGAACTGTGTATAAGGTGAGGAGAACAGGAATTGAAAACTACATAACTAAACTTCCTTATGTTGGCCACGTGTATGTCCAGTTACACTTGGCCAATAAAGAATTCTGTTCTGTTCTGTTCTGTTCTGTTCTGTTCTGTTCTGTTCTGTTCTGTTCTGTTCTATTCTATTCTATTCTATTCTATTCTATTCTATTCTATTCTATTCTATTCTATTCTAAAGTTGGGCAAATGGCAGGCAGAGCTTTGGGTGGAAACCATCCTGAGAAATTCAGAGTATCTCTCCTCTTTCTCTGTTTTCATTCACTAAATTCTCTGAAGCAAACTGGTACCAGTCTTGAATCACACCAGCCTTGGAAACACAACATAAATCAATCAATATTCTTATAATCAATAATCAATCAATATTCTTCTCAGCTGACCAAAGAGAAAGTACAAAACACAGCACACAACTAATAGCCTGTTCCCTCCATAACTTTTTTCCCCTGTATCTTTGATAATTTATAAAACCAAAATAAAAATGAATAATCTTTCTTTTGGTTTTATCCTTCTGCTCAGTTTAAAAGATTTACAGAAATACTGAAATAGACTAATAATGACTGAACATGTATAAGAGCTGGGAGATATGATAAAACTGGAGTTCCCACCAATGAGGAAAATGATCCTCTCTCCAAGTTTTGTAGGCTTCATTGTTTCTATTGAAAAACCAGATTCACTGTGATTATGGATGGATCTCAGCTGGAAATTGGCTCAGCTGCTGAATAGATCATAGTTGTGGGATCATCAAGATGTGGTGCTGATTAGGGACTCTCACTGTAACTGCGTGTGGAGTGTCCTTGTAATCAGCAAAAATGTGCAAATTTTCTGCAATTTGAAGAACTACCTTCAATGCTGTTAAAATGTACACCATAGTGCCTTCTTGGTTTTATTCGAGAAGAGGATTAAGAGCAGAAATGGATTAATTAGGGATCAAGTATGGAGCTATCCTTGTGATCAGTGCTGCTTTACTATTTGATAAGTATTTATTCACTCTTTGTGGCTGTTCCACTTGCCCTGCGATCAGTCTTCCTTGTGTAGAAATGCAGTAATCATATTCTTGCCTAGCGTTTTCCACCTTGGAACCGATCAGGCAAATGGAAATATATTCCCATTCTTTCCAGTCAGCATGGTTTGAGCATACTTAGTTCTGTTCATTGATATATTTCAATGAACGCTACCAGATATTCATAAAAACTTATCATATTATGATATTATTCCTGCTCTACTCTTTTGGGGGGGGGGGGTTGCGTGTACCAGATTTATCATTTTGTTCGTGGAGAGAAGTTCTCATTCCCCAAAGGTCCTAAGGGACTGGATGGCTATCTCTCAGAGATGCTTTAGTGGATCTTGACAGAGCAGAGGGTTGGATTAGAGAACCTATATGAGCCATTCCAATGCTATTTTCTTCATTTTTCAAACAAACAAATAAAATACTCGCAATATTTGTTAAATACATTTTTATCTGTATTTGTAATGGTAAAACACATGTTTGTGCTTTAGGTCTCCCAAATCCTCAAACTGAGTCCTTCATTGCTCATATACACACATATTCACATGCTTTCTTGATTAAAAAATAACCTGATTGTATCCATCACCATATTATTATTGTCTTGTCCCTGCAGGGTGTGTGGATTCCAGATGGAGAGAATGTGAAGATCCCAGTAGCTATCAAAGTCCTGAGGGAAAATACTTCACCTAAAGCCAACAAGGAGATTTTGGATGTAAGAAAACTGCGATGATCTCCCAGGAGGGTGCATTCCTTCCAGAAAAGGACAGTGTACCTCCCCATCTCTACCTAATTTATTACATGGTTCCTGTTATTTGTGTTTGTTGGTCTCTCAGTAGTGTCAGGCTCAAGAAAACAGGAGCCAGGATAGAGTTCAAAAGCATTGCAAGTATATTCCTTGCAACCTATACCCAAAAATCTGATCTACTAATGCTCAAGGCAAATTGCTGCCAGATAAGATTCAATGAATTTCAAAGTGGGCTGGACTTAGGTCTCTTTCAGGAGCATAGGGACTCCAGATGATGATGGGTTTGGTTTCCCTCTTGGGCTCAGCGTGATAATCTACAGATAGTTCTCTTCCTACACAGGATCCCTCACTTCCATCCCTCTCTATTCCAACAGGAGGCATATGTTATGGCAGGTGTAGGCAGCCCTTACGTCTCCCGACTGTTGGGAATCTGTCTCACCTCCACAGTGCAGCTTGTGACTCAGCTCATGCCATATGGCTGCCTTCTGGATTACGTGCGGGAGAATAAGGACCGCATTGGATCCCAGGACCTCCTCAACTGGTGTGTGCAGATAGCTAAGGTAAGTGGAACAGGTGAAATGGTTGTATAGCTCTAACCCTTTTGGTTCATGGGGAAGCACTACTCAAGTCTTTCTAGGTCTTGAAGCCATCTTTCCCATATATAATCATTATATCAAATTAGGTTTCTGCTTTTCCATTTTTCAACTGCTCTGACTAAAAGTAAGAAATGCTTCTGATCTTACATCAACACAACCTATTTATAAACTACCAACTGGACAGGTCTGAAGAGAATGTTTAAAAGGGCAAGTTATATTGAAGGGTTCATTGTAGAAAAAGGTTCTTGAGTTTATTAATATGCTGCTGGTAATGGAACTACCTAGTATCTATATTTAACTCTTCTGTAATTGGAAGATATTTAGCCAAATGCTTCTTATGATGAAAGGCAGAATACTGTACATTCAAAACAACAGAGATTTTGAAGGAATTGCTCAATTTTAATTAACAGCATTCTTTTCCTCCACACTTCTCTTATATAGTCTCTCTTACTTGTTCTTATGAATATATACAGTTCCCTCTTTCTGTTCTTACTAGAACATTTTTCCACAGCTGTTTTACCTGCAGAATCTCTCTTTCTCAAGGACTTGAAGTTGAGAAATATAATTTGTATAAAATGAAGGTTGTTCTTTCTTTGTAAAAACAAAAGTCAATTTTCCATCTTTTGTATCTCCAGTCAGAGGATGACAATAGGAGGACTATGTCCAGTATATTGGAGATCTGTTCTCAAGAGTTATATGTATATTAAAGTCAAGGTATATTAAAGAGAATAATTGTCTAGTTCAGTAGATAATTAGTTTCATATATTGAAACATTAGCTTGACTAATCATTGACATCTGAAACATCCTGGGAAACCCCCAATTTTACTTTTGCTTACAAATTAAATTTCAGCAACTTTCTGTTGACATAAAAGAAATTGATTTTAATAACATCAATTATAGTGTTATAATTAATGTCGGTAGGAATGCATTCTCTTAAGGAGATCCATCAATATTTCTCCTTGGCCAAGAAAACAAATAGTTTTTGCTTCTCTTTCAGGGCATGAGCTACCTGGAGGATGTCCGTTTGGTTCACCGGGACTTGGCTGCCCGGAATGTCCTGGTGAAGAGCCCAAATCATGTGAAGATTACAGATTTTGGGTTGGCCCGACTGCTGGACATTGATGAAACAGAATATCACGCTGATGGAGGGAAGGTGGGACATGGGAATGTTCCTTAATTAATAGGCCATATGTAGATAGGTTCTGTGAGGAAATGCTAAATTTACCTATACAGTACATAATAGTAGGTGCACTTAGCTCCCTCCTAACACATTGCTGTGACCTACCTCCTTAAACTTGCTATCCACTAGATATTTTGAATTAGAATTCCCATATTTAGTTCTAGGAGTTGAACCTGCAAATCTTAAAGTTACCAAGTGTGAGAGATACTGACTTAGAGATTATGAAAATAGTTCATCATATCTGGAGAAATGCCAGATGGAAGATGTATTGAAGTTGAACAGATAAAATTCTATTGCTGTAACCCAAAACAACTGCAATAATATTTGACTGATAATATTTAACTTTTGTAAAGTTAAGAGCACAATCTCTTCTGAACGAAGGCTGGCTAGCACTTTGACAATAATTTTTACCTTGTCACCCCACACACACATAGAACAGGACTGACAACTTCTATAAATTTCAGATTACCTTTCATAGTTTATATTCAAGGAACGTTTGTGAATAATATACTCAGTCTTCTCATTGATGTCATCCTTTCTACTGGTCTTCCTCTTCTTTCTAATGTATGAACTGATTCCTTTGTTTCTTAAATTAAGGGTCTGAAAGCATATTATCCCAGTTCCCCTCACTTTCTCCTTCTATCCAAAGCAACTTAACAAACTTAAATTATAAAATCAAGCTAGTTTAAAAATGAAAGGGCAACAGAATAGAATTGCACGGTAATCAGAATGAGCTTTCTAAATCCCTTTCTACTTTGTATTTTTTAAAAAATAGGGATGACTAATTTGAGCTCTGTCGGTTGCACCTCCCTAGTTCATAAAGATTCCACTGCTGAAATTCAGGGAGAAAAATGTCAGCAGTACCACTATCTTTTTCCAAAATTAAAGAAAGAAGAGCTTTAGCAGGAGGATTTCAGGAAGCAAACAGCTGCCATTCCAAATCTTTTTAAAATGCCAGAATATAAAAATGAAATAGAGCTGGAAAAAAAATTCAGTGGCATTTTTCAGAGCTTGGAAGTAGGATAGATTATCCTGTGCTTATTGCATACAAGGAATCAGTATATATGATGGGCTATTTCTCCAAGCAAAATTTTCTGGCTATTCTGTCAGGTCCTTTTCCCACCTGTTGAGTCTGAAATGGGACATCTTCAGGTGCTAAATAATACTTCGTTACCTTTGTATTGAGAACCAATTTCTAAGCAGGATCTAAAAACTTTCAAATAACGATACTGCTTGAAACTAACCAGCATAGATGTGATTTGTGGTCATCCATACACTATTGATTTCTTTGTCCAGGTGCCTATCAAGTGGATGGCCTTAGAGTCCATCTTGCGCAGACGATTTACTCATCAAAGTGACGTGTGGAGCTATGGTATGTGTAATCTTTCCCCCTTTCAATTAACTCCTATTGTGAAAACTTTACTGTTCCATCATGGAAATCTCCCTTTCTTTTTCTCTCTCTCTTCCGCTTTCACCAGGTGTTACTGTTTGGGAGCTGATGACTTTTGGTGCAAAGCCATATGATGGTATCCCAGCCCGAGAGATTCCTGATCTGTTGGAAAAAGGAGAGAGATTGCCCCAGCCTCCTATTTGCACCATTGATGTCTATATGATTATGGTTAAATGTAAGCAATTAGGGATAGTTAATAGGTTTTTCACATAAGGTGAAAAGATACTGGGGCTACTAACCCCAGATTGGAAATTATACCTCCAATATTTCTGAGGAGCATCAGATTAGCAAGTCTGTGGTCAAAACTGCAATAAAATATAAGGTATATAGTTGGTTGATTGCTGTAATTTGTCTAGCTTTAGCTTCTAGCTGTCCTATAAAACGAAGCAGGAAGAGAATGAGGGCAAATTGAACTGTATGTATCAAATGGAGGTTGAATTAGATGACATAGATCACTTCCAATTCTATGATTCTAAAATATGACAGTATTTTGGCTGTTTTTTCAAACAACATAACTGAATTTGAAGTTTTGTCTAGTGAGGTAGCTTCTTTCTTTTTAGAAATATGCCTTCCAACATTTGCTAGTTATAAGATTGTAATAAACCATTGGTTTAAGTTTTGTAAATTGCTTAATTTTTTTTATCAATTACTAAATTTGCTGCTATTTATTCAGATATATATGTGTTCTATTGAATTATTTTTAAAAGCATAGAATATTATATTTGGCAGTGTTTAGTATTTGGAAATCCTGCTTCCATTCAAAAATCAAAAGCAACATGTATTTTAGATATAGCTATTTAAAAGTGGACAGTGACTTCTTGTCCTGTCTTCTGCCTGGGTTTTCTGCCAAATTGGGAATAGGCATCTTTAGTGTATTTAGAGATTTGTACTCTTTCCTGTAAGAAACAAAGATGTGAATTGTCTGGCACAGAATTACATACTTACATACATGCATGCATGCATACATACATGACATAATACCCATGAAATGCATAGTACTTAGGTTTACAATATCAAAAATATTGCAGGAGATTAAAAGCAATAGGTGGGTTCTAAAGTAGATAAATAAATATTTTGAATTTCCAGAAGCTAATATTTCCGGTGTTTTCTTCCTTCTTCATGTGAGGTAGCTGATCTTTGCAAGGATCATGTTTTTTTCACTACTCTCCTTCCCATTATCAGAGAAACCAGTTCTTTTTCTCATAAGGAGAACTTAATATGGATAGATACACCTATGCTCTTTTTGCTCTGTAGGCTGGATGATTGACTCAGAATGCCGGCCTAAGTTCCGAGAATTGGTTACTGAGTTCACCCGCATGGCCAGAGATCCTCAGAGGTTTGTGGTTATTCAGGTGAGGATGATATTTTACTTTCAAGAGGATTGCACTGCCTCCCAACTTTTTTAGTGCATAACAATAGGGATGGTGGGGAGAAAGGGAAAGAAAAACTAAAATAGCTTCCTGTTACACCAGATTAAGTCCAGCTAGAATAACATTGTTTCTCAAAATTTGTTCAACTAGATATACCCAGAGTTGTCCTATCGGGTCAAAACAGGGATAGCTCTACCTTGGTGATGATATTCTTGATAAGTAACCCTAATATAGGGGACACGATGGTTCAATGGCTAAAATGCTGAGCTTGTCGATCGAAAGGTCGGCAGTTCAGTGGTTCAAATCCCTAATGCTGCGTAATGGGGTGAATTCCTGTTACTTGTCCCAGTTTCTGCCAACTTAGCAGTTCAAAAGCACGTAAAAAAATGCAAGTAGAAAAATAGGGACCACCTTTGGTAGGAAGGTAACAGCGTTCCGTGCGCCTTTGGAATTTAGTCAGGCTGGCCATATGACCATGGAGACATCTTCGAACAGCGCTGGCTCTTCGGCTTTGAAACAGTGATGAGCACCGTCCCCTAGAGTTAGGAACAACTAGCACATATGTGCGAGGAGAACCTTTACCTTTAACCCTAATATAGTCTTCTAAAACAAGTGTCCAGGTTAATTTATTGCTAAAAAAAATAGATATTGCTTCTAGTTACAATGCATGGAAGTATCTGGAATTACTGTAGCTGTTGCTGTATTCATATGAAGTCTTCTGAAATATGCAGGCCAGATTCATAGTCTTATTTTTAATCTAGACCTCAGTGGTTTAAATGTCTCTCTGTGCTTTGGACTTAGGGAAATATTTTACACCAAGGAAAACTAATTAGTCATGACTAATAAGTATTGGTTTAGTGTCCATCTATACATCAGTGGTATAAGATCACATGCTTGAACCTTCACTAGTTTTCAGGCAACAATATGTGTCTCTTCTTAATGTTGTAGCCTTCAGAACAAATGGGCAATGCATTGTAGCTTTTATACCGTTTCCCCCAAAATAAGACATCCCCTGATAATAAACCCAATTGGGCATGGCAATAAGGCCAAGCGCTTCAGGGTTCAAAAAACTATAAGACAGGATCTTATTTTCGGGTAAACACAGTAATATAAGCAACCATTTCACTTATCCGGCTTCCAAATTTATAGAAGGTGCAATTTCAAATTGACTCAGAAGGAGCATACATAGTATATAGATATTCTCATGCAATGAAGAGCACAAATTAGCTAAATAAATATCACATGACAGTATTACAAATTTATGTGTGTATTATATTTTATCTGAGTTTGGTATGCTTCCAGTTTTCTGCATCAGAAACTCACTGTTAATCCAACAGATGTGAGAAGCTATATTGGATGGACAAGGGAAGGTCCCACTTTTCTTTTAAGTTGCTTGTTGGGAGTGGCATTTTATAAAGTACATAACGCCAAGATAAAGGGAGACCTTCAGGATAAAAAGATTGATTTTGTTTTGTTTGGCATTTAATTGTAATTTAATTAATTGCATATAATGAATAGGAATACTTTCTGAATACTTCATAATTTCTTTTCCCCACCTTAAGCAATAATTGGGGACATTCTAGGATCCATATCCAAAACATTCAGGGGCCAGTGTGGCTTTGAGAGTTCTAGATTTTTATCTCTGATTTATGTTCTGGGGTTGCATTGTATAGTAAGGTAAAGATTCCTCTCGCACATACTGTATGTGCTAGTCGTTCCTGACTCTAGGGGGCGGTGCTCATCTCCATTTCAAAGCCGAAGACCCAGCGCTGTCCAAAGACATCTTTGTGGTCATGTGGCCAGCATGACTAAACGCCAAACACATTTACACCAAACGCATGGAACGCTGTTACCTTCCCACCAAAGGTGGTCCCTATTTTTCTATTTGCATTTTTTTTACATACTTTCAGATTGCTTGGTTGGTAGAAGCTGGGACAAGTAACAGGAGCTCACCTTGTTACGCAGCACTAGGGATTCGAACCGCTGAATTGCCGACCTTTCGATCGACAAGCTCAGCGTCTTAGCCACTGAGTAACCGCGTCCCATTGCATTGTATAGTAGATGTTAGTAATTAGAAATACCGGTTAGTAATCTTTTGCTGTATTGCTTTCTATTTATGCTCCTCTGTTGCCAAAGTGGGATTTATTTTGAATCTTGGATAAGATTGCAGAAGTTAGACGGATATTGGCTTAGTGCCCCATAATATAAAGCCATAAGCAGTGAACCATGACATTCCCCATTTAAGTTCCCATTTTCATCATGGAAATATTAGATGACCTTCGATAAATCATCTTCACAGCCTTACCTGACACAACTGCATTATGAGGATATTAATTTTGACTCTCCAGGGTATTATAAGGCTAGCCCATATTTTCAGAGGAAGCAAGAGAATTTTGGGAGCTGCAAGCATTTGCTGTTTGTTTTTCTTGATAGAATGATGAAAAGATGGGTCTTGCCAGCCCCATAGACAGCACTTTCTATCGCACTCTGCTGGAGGAAGAAGACATGCAAGACTTGGTGGATGCAGAAGAATATCTTGTCCCCCATCAAGGCTTTTTCAGTGGTGAAACATCAGCTGACTATCGATCTAGGATTTCCTCCACAAGAGTAAGCATATGATTTAGTTTATAATATCCAAAACAGTCAAAACCAGTTTGTATCTTGATTATGCCACACTATATTTCTCCTACATTGAAATAGGGAATATTTTTTTAGTTTAAGGACTGATTTAATTTAGGCAAATAAAATTTTAAAACTCTTCCTTGAATAGCTCAATAAAAAGAGTTCTTGTTTCCAGCTACAAGCGACTCAAACTGAGTGGAAGATCAGACTAGATCAATGTTTTCAGATTTGGCTATTTTAAGATGTATGGATTTCAATTCCCAGAGACTGGGGGATTCAGGGAACTAGATCCATATATCTTAAAGTTGCCAAGTGTGAAAAACTTGCCTAGATAATCTCTAATGTTCCTTCCAATGGAATCATAGGCAGGAGCTAGTGCTACCTGTCTGCATAATGAAAAAGATTGGCACTTGCTTTCTAAGCATGGGTGGGAATAGGGGGGGGAGGAATCTGCCAATCAAGGGCCAGTATCACCAAGCAGTTGAAGTCTGCAGTACAAAATTTTGCTTTGAGGGAAGAGCAGGAAAAAAAATCAGCAAAAAAAGAAAAAATGTATTTCCAGAGATTGCTGGACTAGAACATGGTATGGATAATAAAACCACAAACATCAAACCTACACACAGAAAGTAGGAGGAGGTTTGGTCCAGTTCCCTTAACAGTTCATCTGAAGATATCTGAGAGAAATATGCCCATAGGTCCAAAAAGGCTGGAGATCTACTTGTAAAAGCTATGTCTATGAACTGAAAAACAAAGCAATAATATACAATAAGGTATATTCAAGGGGGAGGACATACTTTTAGCAAAATTCTTGCAAGTTATTTTGTTTTGCTAATTTTCTGTGCTACGGTAAGTGGAAGACGTGAATATATATTAGTTAAAAACTGTACATTTTTTAAACCCAAATTTGTAAACTACGGCTTTATTATTTTACAAATAATTCAAGTGGCAAACATATCCAACACACCTTCCTCTTCCTATTTTCCCTACAACCAAAATCCTGTGAGGTGGGTTGGACTGAGAGTGACTGGCCCAAAGTCATCCTGGTTTTCATAGCTGTGGTGGCTGAATGGTTAGAATGTAATATTGCAGACTAACTCACTGCTCACTCCAGAAGTTCAATTCTGACTGGCTCAAGGTTGACTCAGCCTTCCATCCTTCCAAGGTTGGTAGAATGAGGACTTACATTGTTGGGGACAATATACTGACTTTGTAACCCAATTAGAAAGAGCTGTGAGACAGGGTATATAAGTCTTAAGTGCTATTGCTGTTGCTAAGGCAGACTTTAATTCATAATCTATCTCTGTCTAGCCTGATGTCTTAATCACTAGATCAAACTGGCTGTCTGCATTTACATACTAAATGTATTTATATATTAGATGGCGTCTGCATTTACAGATAGTGTGTGTGTATAAATGCAGACAGCCGCGTGTGTGTGTGTGTATACAAATTACAAAATTTCCTATAAAATGCCGATCTAGATCCACACAGCATGCTCTTATAGCATCCATTTTTTAAGATCTTGTGAACTGTTTTCTTCTAGAATGTTCTAGAGACTCAAATAGATGCAGAAGAGACTGAGGAGTCTCCTCAGTACCCATACTTGGGGCCATCCCTTTCTGAAGAATCAGAAAGTATCACCACTGACATGCGTGAGGAAGACTATGCAGCAAGCAAAGCAGTGCAGAATTCAGCACCATTGCAGTCCCCTGATTCTTCTCTTCAGCGCTATAGTGAAGATCCCACGAGTGCATCAGTTAATGAAAAGGAGAGTCCTGATAACAAGAGCTACGCTGCACCATTAAGCTTGCCTATCATACCAGGTATTTTCTATTCTCTTTATTGGAAGACTGCATAGCAATTTGAATTTGAAGGTAGAACAGTGCCTGGGATATTTATGTAGTTTGCAAATTCTTAAAGCTAATACATCTTTTTTCTCTGCAGCACAATCTTAAGAAAATATGTTTAGTTTAAGCAACCCTATATAGAATCTGATAGGTGTGTATCCACGCGCAGCATAGTCTTTCTCTGTATATGGCATATTGAGTATTTCAGATATTTTGTACTGGATCTGCCTGTTCTCAAAGTATGTTTCTAACCTTTATTAAATTTGGATTGAAAACATCTGTCATGAGTGCAGTTAGTAGTTTTTGTTGATAAGCATGCAAGCTACCACAACCTGGATTTTACTATTCTTATTCTTTTCTTTTCTTTTCTTTTCCCCTGTAGAGTATGTAAATCAACCAGAAAACAACCTTCCACCCAACAAAAACCTACGACTACCAGGATCTACACTAGAAAAGCAAAAAAGGCACATGGGCAAAAATGGGCTTGTCAAGGAACCAAAGAATGCATTCTATATGAGTTTTACCAGTGCAGTGGAAAATCCAGAGTACCTGACACCATGCAGTGTCCCTGCGTCTAGCCCTTTACCACAAGCTTTTGACAACCTTTATTATTGGAACCAAGAAAATCCTAAATGCAATCCAGCAGAATTCTTTGCCACCTCCATTGTTCCTCCTGCTGCTACCAATGGGTTTCCTCCAACCCCAACAGCAGAGAACCTGGAGTATTTAGGGCTGTCAGAATCAGTCACCTGTTCCAAGGACTTTGCATAAAAAACTATTTCTCATGACCAGTCAGACTGACTTTTACAATCAAGACACCTCAGGATATAAATCCAGGCATGATGAACACGATTAAAGCCTTAATGATCCTTTTAAGGCCCAATAGGGTTGTTTCTCTCATATCTCCTAGCTCTTGAGGAAAGAAGATGGTGGGCACATTTGAATCTACTGCAATAGAATAGCATGGCTTTTTACTCCCTCTTATTTAATACTGGCAGTAGCAAGATTTTCCCTCTGCTACTACCCTAAGATGTGCTGTTGAAAGTTTTGGGGTCCAAGTATGGATTTTTGTTTGTCTGGATTACAAGTTTTGGTCAGTACTAGTTTTGGTATAGTACTAGTAATTAAACATACTAGTTGGCTTAGAATTTTGCAACACCAAGTATATTTCCATCACCCCAAGTCTCAGATGACGGACACTGGTTTTAAATAAAAAGAGATTAAAAATCCTGCAAACTTGAAGTCTGCCCATTTCGGGGCTGTAAGGCACTACATCCATGACATTCCTCCAATTCAAGCAGCTCAGCTGTCATTTGGGTACTTCAGCAGAATGAAGTGCTTTTTTTACTTCTCACCACATCTGTAGTCCCTGTTTTTAAGATCTTGGGCTCCAAGATAAGAGGGTCAGACTACTAGAAGGGCCTGAAAAACTGCAAGTTGGAAATATAATACATTAAGAAGAGCAAAAAAATTCTTACCGGAGTTTGGACTGACAGGAAGAGTGGAAAATAAGGGCAAAACATGATTTTTGGAATTTTATTATTGCTTAAACAGATATTCTTCAACCTTAGGGTGAGAATAATATGCCGTTATAGCAAAGTAGAACAAAATAATTTATGTTTTTTCAACAAGGTATCTTAGAACAAAGAAAGTTTTGCTTAGTGACAAATTAGTTTTGCCGTGGTCTTTAAAATTACAAGAAGTTTCTAAAAGAGGCAGTTGAGGAACCAAAACAAATGTATTTAGTTTAGTTTAGTGATGCTAATTCAGAAAGGCAATATGTTTGGATTAGAAAGTAATTGATATATATTATATGATCTTTGACATGCCACTTCCTAGTTTCTACCAAGAATATTGACAAAAAGCATCTTAACATATTGCTTCAGTTAGAGGCAATAGTAGAAGTTAGTTTCTTCATAGGCACAATATGCCTCCTTTAATAGTGTTTTTGAAATATTTATTTTTTAAGAAAGTGAAAGCTGCACACATGCCTCCAGTATATGAGAGGGCAGACTGATAGTGGATGCCAAATGTAGATTTCTAAGAACCTTGCTTTTATGAATGGGTCCAACATTGACGGAGGCAAATGTATGGTTGAAGTGCATAGATACAGATATGTCTTCTAAATCACAGGAGCCAGAGATAACCGAGTAAGCTTGTGTAAGCCTACTCAGTTTAAGTAAAATGAGTAAGAAATTGTGAGTGAATTTTTGATATTCTGCATAGCCTCTTACTTTCTCTCATGCAGTCAAGGCTAGAGCAAAAAATGTGCAAAACAGAGTACAGAATTACTCAGTGTAATTTATGTAGCAACATAAAGGAACTTTTTCATTAAGCACAGATTAAAGGGTGCTTAATTTTTTACTCTCTGAAAGAATTAATCCGTAATCAGTGTACATTTATGCCAACAGTGGTCCTGTTAAAGTTGATTTGTTACCTTCCAGATTGTACTTCCTCTGTTGTAATTGAAGTCTTTCCTCAATGAATTAACTCTTAACTATTACTATTATGTCTAAAATGCTGTATATAAAAATAATTGGTATGTCTCTTAAGTGAATTTAGGGACATCTAAGTGAATCCCAGGACCGTATTTCTGTGGTATGTTGGAATGGAAGAGTAACATGTCTGAAAAGCACTAGATTGGGGAAGGTTCCTGTAAGTCACTATCTCTCATTCCATGTGTTACGATTGTAGGTTTATTATATACTGCTAAAATTCTTTTGTTTGTTTGTAACCTTCACTTAGGCAAAACAATGCTTCACAAAACTAAATTTGTTGAATCTATGTACCTCAAATGTGCTAACATACAGAATGCATACCAAATTTGGGGTCTATGACTCCTATGGGATTGAAATTTGGCAATTTTGTGTCCATTTCAATGCTGCCATGCCACCATACTGCTACAGTTAGTTGTAGTCACGTGGTTTTAATTTGCAATATTCCCTGCCAGCTTCCTACCAGGAAAGTCAGTGGGGAAATTGACACAAAGTCAGGAGTTAATCCCACTCCATTGCTTTTTTACCCACCAGTGGTCATTCTGTTTCTGTTCATTTAGTAAGGAAATATCTCTGAAACAGTGACTCAATAGGTCACGGGTTGTCTTGGTCTTTTTCTAAAATCATTTTGAATAAATACTGTGATTACAACTAAATCTATTTCTTCCTCTCTTTTCAAATCAAATTTGAAAAGTGGGGTAATGAAATGGAGATGCTAACATTAGTGCACTGTTTTCTGATGTATTTATAGGAAATAGGACAAGAGAAGTTAAAACTTTACCAGGTCTTCCCAACGCTGACAAAAAAGTAACCACTTTCAACATGTACATACAGAGAACAAGTCTGGGGATCTGGAGAAATGCCTTTTTGTTATGATATTTGAATATCTAAAATGGCTGCGTATGTCAAGAATTCTGAAAGCTGCAGCTGGCAGTAGGTTAGGTGAAGATCCTTAAAGAGCAAAGGGATGTAGTGTGATTGGTATAACTTGTTCCTTGTATATACAGAATGTCTTGGAATTGTAAATACTGTTTACAAAATCTATGGAAGACAATAAGAAACAAATCAATACAATAGAATGTGTATGTAGTTGTTCTAAGGAATGATTTGTTTACTATTTCCAATGTTCACTGTATTTGCATATTCTCCTGCTTTACATTGAAACCTGTGTTTTCCAGCTGGTGCTAAGTTAGATCATTGAAAGGTACCAGCTGTCAGTGGTTTTTTTAAAAAAATGAAAAATGTGTTATAAGTATTTGTATATCTGAGAAATGTATAATATAGTTTTCATTTTCTATAACGTTTGTGTTGAAGCTTTTTTATTGTCCCTTAAACATTTCTGTAACTGCTCAATCCCGCATATAGAGGGTCACAAATAATCTCTAGAGAAACTCTGCCCTTTTGGCAGAATTTAGATGCTTTTGACAGCAGAAAAATGAGAGGATGATTCCTTTTGCCCATGTCACTGAGATTTCTATGTTTTAACAATTACATAAAACAATTTCCTCAACTTCAATATATAAATTATACAAATCAATTGAGTCTGAACTAACATAGTACTCTTGAATTAATAACTACATCTTAGAAAAACTCTAGGTCAGTAGCTAACCTAGTTGTTTTTTCCCTACTAGACTTTGGATCAGTCGTGCTCTCTCAGCCTGATCACTTCACAAGGTTGTTAAGCAAAAATATTAGATATGTTTGTAACCTTGAGTTATTTATAAAAAATAAAGGGGTGATATAAATAAAATAAAGATCAGGCAGAGACATTGTAAAGTGTAGATCTCTTTAAAAAGGGGGGGGGGGGGAGAAAGGCCAATAAATGATGAAAGGATGACATTAAGGAACAGTAAAAAGGAGACTTTGTATCGTTAAAAAAAAGGAGATTATGGGGTAGTTGACTTCTCTTCACTTAACCTGTGCACTGGTTCTATTCACTGACCATTTTAGTAATTAAAAATTGCTTATAGGAACAAGGCATGGATGCTGTAGTACAGACATAAATCATTCAAATTCTTTGGCCAGAACCTAAGGCCAGATTTGAATATTGTATATGCATGTAAGTGTTCATGTATTGTTTTAGCTTTGTGGGTTTTTTTTTTACTTCCTGCGCGTGCAAGATGGAAGCTGGACTTTTGAACATGTGGATTTTTTTTTTTTTAGAGTGAGATTGTTAGCACAAGGATCTCAAGGATCTCTTCTCTTCCTTAGTCAATGATGGCACCTAGACACTTTCTTTGGAACAACTCCCTGGCTTCCCCTCTCCTTCTATCTCTTGCATGGTATCAGCGAAAGGAACTTTCCACTGGGCTGATCCAGGGAGATTTTTTGCAACCAATGAATAGAAGCAAATACAGGTAATCTTGTGATTTAAGTTTCATGCTGAAAACAAACCCCTGCAATTGAGACTGTCTATTTTTAACGGGGGGAAAACTAAAAAAAAATCAAAACCATTTTAATGTTCAGATTTTCTAATTCTAAATTGCAAAATTTTAAATCCTGCCCCATATCATGCCTTGCAAACAGCAATCTTATTTCTTTCAAGCTATTTCCCAAATGTGAAAAGCTTCTCTAATTAATTGATTAGCAGCACCACACAGACAACATATTGCAAGCTTTTTAGCATTTTCTCCTTTATTATAAATTGCAGTAAATAGAGGCTCATCAACAATTTAAACATATAAATTAAGACTCTGGAAGAAGGAAGATTATTCGTGCCTTTCACTGTCTGGCCCCAGCAAAGGGTGCCAATAAGCAGCATTATTTTCAATTGCTTCTTAGAATTACTCACTGATAGATCCAAGATGAAAAGTGGATTATCAGAATCAAGTCTTAAAACAAAATAGAGGCATCATAGTATAGTGAAAATGACAGTAAAGTAAAAACTAAAGGAAATTATATTGCTCATTCCTACAAAATAAGCTGTGAAACATGCAGTTACAGGGTTGATAACTTATGTTCTAATTTCAGTGTTTGCCACATGTACTGATGAGAATACTTACTATCACAATAAGATCATGTCATGAAATCTGTATTACTAGTATAATAGATATAGATCTGCAATTTAATCAAAAAGACTGTTATTGGCAAGTAAACACTTCAAGTTAGATAGGTACACACTCTGATCCAAATGAAACTCTTAAGTCTCACTGATTGCAATGGAAGAGTTAGGCTTGTAACTTACTGTTGAAATAACTGAACTACAAAAATACTTATTGGGAGTGGGGTGAAAAGTTCAAGTTTAGTTTTTAAAAAGACAATTGAGCTATAAATATAAATCACTCACAAAATAATTTTTAAATGTCCTACTATGAATTACTTTCAATTTCATACTTGTTCTCAGAAAAAGTAAAATTGGCCCAGAACAATAAGCATGAAAGAACTGCAGTACTTTGTCAACAAATCATGTCTAGTTTGGGGATATTTTAGAAGGATGATCATTTGCAAATGTTCAGAGTAGTGTAGAAAAGAAATGAGAATCTAAGCATTCCCTTCTCATGTGTAGCAACACCATCCTGGTTATCTCGACAGACTTTTACATAAAATTAGGGAAACACTAAACCTGAGATAAATCTCTGGCAGTCGAGGAGGGGAGCAAAAGCATTGTTGTGATTAATTCTCGTTCATGTAGTGTGATATGCAGGATGTTTTTCATTCTGAAGCACTCCTTTAGCAACATTGATCCCCAAAATGTTGCTTAAAATATGTTGTCCTTGAACATTTGCTGTAGCATCAATTGTACCTATACAGGACTATTGGGAAGACTTCTTATCAAGCTTCACTCTGACCCTGCAGATTTCAAAATGGAGTCAGGTTGTGGCACCAACTCATTCTAAACCCCTGGAAAGGAGCAGGAGAATGGAAAGAAGTTGAGGCTTTAAAGGCAGAGAAGCTAAAAGATCTTAGATGTTCTAAGAAATATGAGGTTTTACTCCTCTTCATTCAGATGGGGTTAAAAGAAATACAACAGGAAAAACCCATGCTAGTGTCACAAACATAGAAAAATGAATTACATTAAATTCTCCTCAAGGAAAAAAAGATTACTTTATTGAATAAGCCCTGTTAAATCAACCTCCCAAATATGGCTTAAGTTCTAGTTTATTTTACTTGTTTGTAAACAACCCAAATTACTTTAATGTCTGTCCTGATCTGGTATTTACCTAGTGATGGAATTAATACCAGAAGCAAAAATTGGAAGCTAAAGTTGGAATCAAAAATTGGAAGCTAAAGTTGGAAGCAAAAATTGGAAGCAAACTTGACAAGGATTCAGGGAGGGTGGGCAAGTGGAGAACATGGAGTAAATGGAAAAAATATACTAAAGAATGACACAAGGTGGCCGGCTCTTGGTGATTTTCTCAAGTGGCTCTCCATTACTAGCCCTCCGAATGGCTTCAATGAGCTAGAGGGACAAAATGGAGAAAACAAACTCTTTAATTTTTTTTTAAATTTTCAGTAGACTTAATGAGTGAAAAAGAATAAACTCTCAAAACACTGTCTGATGTTATTGGGCAAAAAAACCTCTCTTTTGAAGAAATGCCAGGAGTATATCAATGTGTTTTATAATATGAATAATAAAATTAAGGATGGGAAAATAAATCTCTTGTACATAATTTCTTTCCCCATGAACCTTGAAAATGAAGGATTTTTAACTTTCATGTTGCGTGAACACAGTTTTACATTTCTACAAGGAACTTCCCTCTTCCTCCTCCCTGAAGTACCCTCTCCCCATCTATTCTACAGTATTATCATCTTTCTGGAACAGGTTTGAAAGAAAATGACAGCTACTGGAAGAAAAAGGATAATTTTTTCCTATCACATCTACAACAGCTATTCTACCCATAGAATAGGATAACTAGAGCTAGCCTACAACAGTATGTTTTATGAGGAAGTGAGCGATACTGTTAGAATAATGGTCCCACTTTATCTGGGTTGAGACCATGAATTAAGAATACAATTTTTTTTAACAATACTATTTTATTCCTGGCATGTCTGGACAGTATTTTTTCAAATATTGTCAAGGATGAATGTAACTTCCAAAGCAAATATCAGCACCATTTTCAGCATTTAAGCAGTCCTCTACCTTTTAACTAAAACTAGTCAAATCCTACAATATGTTGCTGAGCTCATCTCTGAAACCCTACATGAGAACAATTTGACGATTACCTTAGATATTTAATTTTTCTTCCAAAATAACTGCTTGAATTAAGGAATAGCAAGGAAAAATAAGAACTCACGTCTTTCTCATAAGGAAATCCTCCATTCTCAAGTTTGGAGAAGATCAATTGTCCATTTATTTCTATTTCAAAGGTACCTTAAAAAAAGATGTTGCATTATAAGCAATTCAGTTCATATTACATCCATCCAGAATCAATGACCTGTTTGTGTCACCTTTCTCAAAAATCAACCTATGAAGTGACAGCAAGATTTCATATTCGTATGCATAAGTATACACATCCCTACTCGGATGTGGACAATCCATGTGAAAGTCTACACATTAGAAGACAACTCATCTCCTTTTAGCATAGTAAATTTTTACTGGCTATACAGTAAAGCTCAACATTTCAAAAGTATCTAAGAGTTCTTTAATCATTCACCAGGTATTTCTTAATAATATATACATATGGATAAGCCCATTCAAAGATAAGCTGAACCCAATTTGAGGGGTATATTTTAGTACCTCAAATTCTCATCTTATCCATGAGTATATTCTGTATATAGAGATTTCAATAGGTGACCTAGCAAACAGGGACAAAAATAATAATCTTTTTCCCTATTACTACCACCTCTCTTGTCTTTCATTTTAATCAACATGAGTATGAACTTTATTTTCCTAAGCTCCTAGGGCTGATCATAGGCTAGTTCCCTAATTCTAAGAGGTACAACCAGCCCATAGACTGGTGTTCCTCTAATGTACATGTTTATAATGCAGACATTAATTTCACAGACTTAGTGTGTTCATTCCATCATATCACAAATGAGATCTTGCTAATTGCTGCTGCTTATTAGCATACATGCTAACTTGTACCTGTGCCCCCAAGACGGGATTCAATCTCCACATCAGGGTACTCTTCTTTTACAGCACTTGCCAGTTCCAGGTAGGCAGATTCAAAGCCACAGGGCTTGCTGAAAAGAAATTTAGTGTTGGTATTAAAAGTTAAGTTGAAGATAGGGCAATAAAGTGAATGTTGGATGGAGGCAATAAAATATTTAATTTTTATATATGGTTAACATGAGACTGAAGAATTCACAAAGATTATATGTACTGTTTGCATATCATCTTTCTTTGGAATGAGGGGCTGGATTCCAATATTCTGCAAATATTACAAAAAGGAAAAAAAAACCCCACCCAACCTTGTTCCATAAAATATAGGAACTCATGCTATTATTCTGCTTTCTAGGCAAATTTCTGTCATTAAACTCTGAACCATGCCAGACAAACTAGTTCTTTGGCTTCTGAGCTTGATAAAATATAGATAGGCTAAATAAAGCACACATAAACATTCTCCCACCATCAAGGTGCCAAACTAAATCCTTGTTATTTGTTCTTAAAGTAAGATTTGGTGTGTGAGGAGCCCGGAAAGGGATGTTATTCTGTTCTTACCAATCTGTCAAAATGCAGGTCGAGGTGGTTATACCATAAAGTTTATGGCATAAACCAGACTAGCTGGGGTATCTCACATGTTTTATTGTACTGTGAGTTATACAGAGTATGTAGGTCAATATATATTCTCCCCTTACTAGAGAGATTGCCGGGGGGACAGACGACTTTTATGTCGTTTTCTCCTCCAAGACTTTCTCCTCCATTTATGTCGCTTTCTCCTCCAAGACTCAAATCCGGCTACCACGCAAAATTCAGTGTCGCTGCAATGTCCATAGGAAAAAAATTAGTTACAGAATTATAGATGTCAACTGGTGCCAATTTTTTGGGAGATACCTCTAACGATTATTGGAAAAATATATTTACTCACATACTTATCGGCCCCTCCCTGCATGTAAAATTAGGGAGTGACCCTAACGGTTTGAGATCATGTATTTTCATAGCAGGGATGTTATTATTCACGATTAATGTCAGTATTATTTTAAATTTATTGTATGTCTAATTGATGGTCGACGGCCGTAATGAAGTTTTTATTCTATTCTTCTCAGACTCTGGGAGTTGAAGTTCAGGCGTCTTAAAAGTTGCCGAGGTTGGGAAACGCTACTATAAACCAACAGTAGTGGTCCAAGAGCAAGGAGATTAAGATGGAAACATGGAGGGAAGAAAACGCGGCTCTCTACCTCCCAGCCCTAATAGTGCAGTTGAAGGGAAGGGAAACGAGGCAGCGAAATCCAGAAGCGTGAGGGAAAATAGCAACCGCCTGTCGCGGCCTCCATGGATGGGCGGGATTACCTTCTGCCGGGGCGTGGCCTTCCCCCCACAGGCGCCTCCCTCCTCCTCTCTTTCGCTCACCAGTATTCCACGACGATATGAATCCCCCTTCCGGTAACGGGCGGGACCTCCGTAGTCGGCTCCCCTGACCCGTCGCTCATCGTACCAACTGCTAGCGAGTCCACGGAACTCACCGCAGAGGCTTCCCGTCTCAGTCGGGCCGAAGTTTCAAAAACCCAAGGCTGACTTCCGGTGGGTTGATACCTCATCACAGGAAAGAAAACTTACTTCCGGCTTCGGCTCCATGGCGGTTGCCGAGAATTTATGCGGGCTTTCAGCTACCTTGCTAGGTCACGTGAAGCGGGCCTTTGGTTTTCCTCGGATTCCACTCTCTCTGCCTCAGCGCCGAGAGCTTGAGCTCCCCCTGCTGATCGTTAGCGTGATCATTATGCAGACAAGGGGAGTCTCCCCAACCTTGGCAACTTTAAGACCTGTGGACTTCAACTCCCACAATGCTTTGCTTTGCTGGCTGAGGAATTCTGGGAATTGAAGTCCACAGGTCTTAAAGTTGCCAAGGTTGGAGACTCCAGATGCAGACCCTATCCGTTCCCTTTAAGTCAGCTGTATCCTCTCTCTCTCCAATTCTCCAGGTCGCTACCATGGAAACGCCACAAAGGAGCAGTTCCGTTCTGATGGTTAACTCTGGCGTGGTTCCTTTGATTCAGCCATAAGAGTTTGGTATCAAAGTGGCCATTCTCTCTATTGATGACATGCTAAGTGTCTGCTGCCAAAGACCCCTTCATCTCAAATAACCCTCAGGCACTGTCTGTCCACAGTGCCTTGCTGTGGAAAATACAAATACAAATGCAAACTTTCTATCTGTATCAATCATCTTGCTTTCAAGAACTCATAAGATGGTAGGGAAACGGTATCACTGGATTTGTCAGTGATACCGATTCCCTGGACAATCTGGACATGTCCTTGCCTCCAAATCTGGTGATGAGCCAGGGCAATTGTTGTTGAAGGAAATAAACTTTTGAGATAGGTTGCTGCTAAGTAGATTTGGCAAAGAGGAATCTAATTGTGGGGTCCTTGGTGGTCTTTGACTATGAGGTTTTCTTGCTGATGTTTCATTACCAAACTAGATAACATCATCAGTTGCAGAAAGGAATGGGGAATGGGGATTGCTCTTACGTTTATATACTAGTGTGTTGCCTATTGGTTTTGGTGGGAATGTTCTTGGAGGTTCTTGATTAACTGTTTACTGTTAGTTTGTCTGCATTGATAGTTCCTTAATTGTTGGTCTAGTGTTAATCTTGGTGTTAATCTCTGTTCCTATGAGTGTTGATTACTGGTGAGAAGGTATTTTGATATTCTTATTTCCTTCTTATTTTAAAAGTACAGCCAGGAACATCAAACAGCAGTCAGAAGACATAATGAAAACTCCTTAATTTCATAACAAATGGACAGACTCAACCATAGTTTCAACTATAAAACTGTAAGTATTCTAGCTCAAGCCAAGTCCCAAACTCTCAGAGAATTCCTGAAGCCTGGCATTCAGACAAATTGACCATCAACAGACACATAAATATAAGCAACACCAACATTTTCTCAAAAGAGAAAATGTAAAAGGCCAAATGGAAACAAAACTATCTTGTACATCTGCTTCCCTTTCCATCTGGATGATAATATAGTAGATTCCAGATTTTGAGGCCAACTTCACAAATCTTGAGTGGCAGCAGCTTTGGGAACCTGAACTTTAAAACATCAGGAAGGCACCAGATTGTTTATAATATAGGACTGTTTTATTTTTCTCAATATGACTAGGAGAGCATAACAGGACAAGAGAAAAAAGTGTTGAACAAACCTCTAACATTTTGATTTTTAAAATAACAGCAATTCAAGATGTAAATCAGTGGTGAAATGCACTTACCTTCGCTCACTACTTCGTGTGAGCCGAAAAGAGTGCACACACCTCTTCTGTGCATGCGCAGAGGGTCAAAAACGGGACGTAATGACATCCCAGTGAGTAGGCGGAGCCTCCTGGCACTACCGGTTCATGTGAGCTGGATAGATCCAGCCAGATTTCACTGCTGATCTAAATAAAGTATTATGGAAAACATATTTCTTAAAATTATAACCAGTTCCAAAGATCTACTTACCACTGTGAAAGCTGCACACTTTTTACCTCCAAATAAGGGATGGTAATCAAGAAATGGGCATTGTGGACTTCCGGTGGGACTGCGACATCGCCGGACGCTTCTTTTTGAAGCGCCAACCCAGGGCTCCGTAGAACCGCAAGAACAGCGACTATCAGCTGTCTTGCGGTTTGAAAACTTTCCCCCTGGTATGAGGGGGGAAAGTGAGTAGATGGGTGGGGTAGAGCTCCCTGAGAGTGCCAGATTTTACCCATAATCTGGCGCTCGAAGATGAGAGCTCCCCGTTAAGCCTGTCAGTACTCCGGACCCTGGATGTCTCTGCTTTGCAGAGCTAGATGTCACTACCATCCCAGCAACTAACTTTAAACAAATATTCTTTGAATCAAGCTGGCGGAGCACAAGCAGCATGAATGAAACAGCAAGTATTTTTTTTTCCTTTTAACTCCAAAGATTTACTTTCTTTAAAAGATTTTCCCTAAGCCGAAAGTGAAAGCAAGATGGCGTTTGAGTTTCAACGGGGCGTGAAGAAGTGAAAGTTAAAAGTAATTATTGACAAGCCCCTGTTTGAAACGTAAAACTCTTTTTTGAAAAGTGGATGAAACAAGAAAGGATGTAATAATAATAATTGAAGCAGCAATATAAATTACAAATTGTAAAGGGTCTTTTTTTTTCTTTTTGATACTCTTTTTCCCCCCTTTTTTTTCCTGTCCTTCTGGAAGGGAAGGAAGAAGGGGGGCAAGATGGCTGGTCTTTTTGAAAGCAAAGAAAGCAAAGAAGGGTTAATTAACCCTCAGATATAGTCTGATTTTGAGGAAGCTTGGAATTCAGGTACCTCTGCTTTATTGGAAAGAATTGATACTATATTTCAAGCTTCTCAAGCTGGAAACAATGAAATACATGGAAATACTGAGTTGCAATCTAGCAGTGGGGGATTGAATGAAGAGTTGGGAGATGGAAAGGAACAACAACAGACCATAGCAGTTTCTACTGAGGAGAGAAAGATGAATGCTGTGCAGAGTAAGGAGCAAGAAATTTTGGAAGCTGATAAGATTTTGGTCACACGATTTTTTTTTTATAAAACCCAATCTGTATTTAAAGAGCTGTTTCCAGAAGAAGTTACATTTCTGCAAAAATTTTATAATATGCAATCCCAAAAACTGCAAAATTCTACTGGAGTTAAAAAAGGCAGAGGGATTAAAGTTAAGAAGAAAGTTCGTAAAAAGGAAAAGAAGAAAGACTGGAAAAATGGAAAATAACCCTGCTTGATGAGATGATGGTCCTTAAAAAGTATTGTTTAACTGTTTAAAGATTTTGAACTTTTGGAAAAAAAAAAAGCAGACAGCAGTTTAATGCCAGTTAACTAAGTGATGAGCGACGATGAGGAGGCAACCTACAGCTGTATTGGAATATTTTGAGAAGAATAAACAGATCACAGCAATGCTGATGTGTTGGGCTGTGAAATATGCCCTGAATTGAATGATTTGGAATATTTTATTAAGGACTGTAATAAATGTGGACTTAATTGCAATCGCAGAAGTTTTATTGAATATAGTAAATTGGAGTTTCCTGTTTGATGGTAATAAATATAAGGCAAAAGGACTAGGGACCTAGGGCAATTGCAGGTGATCTGGTGGTTTCCCTAATACTTCTGATGAATTCATTAATCTAATTTTTGACTGGATTTGATGGATACTATTTCAAATATAATTATAAAGTCACTCGGGGGGGTTTATATAAAGAAGCAATTTTTATTTAGGTGGGTAGACGCAAATGAAGATATTCTATATGCTGTTGGAAGATGTGAAGACAAGAAGATTAGCAACTGGTTTAATCTAGTATGAAGAATTTAAATGTTTGATATAGTTATTAAATGATGTTTTTAGTTGATTTGTTAATATGTATTGATAAATTAATAAGAGGTTTGATTGTTATTTTTCTAATTAAAAAAATTATTATTATTATTATTTTATTAAGTGTTTTAATTATAATTGGACCTTGATGGTTTAAAAGTGGAGGACGGAAGAGTTTATATAGTATTTTATTTTAAATTTGGGGTTTTTGAATGAGGGTTTCTCTTTTTGTATTTTTGGTTTTTTTTTGTTTTAAAATATCTTGTTAAATTGTATAGACCTAATAATTTGTTAAGTATCAATTAGCTAAATTGAGTAATGATAGGTTTGGTTAGGTAATACTTGATTGTTTTATTAACTGCTGTAATTATAAATGGATATTAATTTTGTTGAATTAGATGGAATAAGAAGAAAGAAGACTTGCTTTCCTTTTATCTATTTGTTTAATGATTATAATTATGATAAGTGTGAAATGGAGTTTAATTTAGAGAATTTGAGCTGTATTTTATCTTGTATTTGCTCTGGGAAGTCGGGGGGGTGGTTGGGGAGGGGGGAGAAAATGTATGTAAAACTTTTAAAACTTTTTCAATAAAAAAAAAGAAATGGGCATTGAATCTGATATATGATACTCAAAACAACTGTTTCTTATGTCAAGCCAAATTTGCATAGATTTGCATAGGTGTGCAAATACCTTCTGGAAAACTGTAATATTATCATTTCAGGCATTCTCTTTCTTGGCCCTTGAATGATTTTGCTTCCTTGGTTTATTGTGCAAGATTTTATTGTGGGGGGGGGGGGCACGGAGCTGCAACCATCGGAGCTGGCAAGTCCAATGACAAGCGAGATTACAGCAGCGGGACACGTCAGGACAGTGCTGGCCAGCTGCTTGTCAGCAGGCCACTCTCCTGGCCAGATCTAGTCGCAAGTGGCACCAGCAGGCAACAAGGTACGTGGCTGGTGTGAAGAACAGGGAGGCAACAGTGGCGACAGGACTTCTGGCAGCAGCGCAACACAGCTGCTCGAAAGCTGTTCACCCCTGCAGCCGTGCACGTGCTTCCAGCCATCTTCCCAGGACTCTGCACCATGCTGTCGGCCTGGCCATGCCGTTGCAGCCGGATGTCCCATCGCCACTGTCACCTGTTCTTCACGCCAACTACGCACCTCATTGCCTACCGGTGCTGCTCGCAGCCAGACTCGGACAGGAGAGCAGCCTGCTGACAAGTGGCTGGCTGATGCTGTCCTGACATGTCCCGTCACCGCAGCCTTGCTTGTCATTGGGCTTGCTAACTCCGATGGTTGCAGCTCTGTGAAGGATCGGAAAATCCTCCCTCCCCTATTTTCCTGCTGATCCTCCTTTCCTTGGGGATGATTTATGCCGAAACCATGGATGTTGCTGTGTGCAGGGAACCCCAAGTAAAGGAGGTTACCTGAACACAAGAAAGAGCTCCTACCAAGTCAGCAGCAGTGCCTGAATCAAAACAAAGCGCTGCAAGTCCAGGGGCCCTTCCCGTTTGTTGCTCCCCTTTTGGGAAGCATTCACTGCCACCTGTGTTAGGGTATTCAGATTACATCCTGGTGTGTTTTGGGAGGGAGAAGGTGCAGCTGCTGTTGCCTGTGGTGGGGTTTGCACGTCGGCAGCGAGAGACTGCAGGATTCATTTTTATCTCCCTTCCAAAACATGCCGGGACAGTACCGGCGGCAGCAGCTGCTGCAAGCACATTTCAGGAAAGAGACGAGTCCTGCTTTTCACTTTTGACATGCTCGCCACTCATTTGCAGTAACTGGCACTCCCCCTCGTGCGAGCTCTTTGCCCTCCTGGCAGAACTGCTCTGGGCTGCCCTGCTGGGCTGCTCCTGCCTGTTGCGGGGTGACTCAGACACCCAGTCTATAATCTTCTGAGTGCCCCCCACCTAGCCTGCCAGGGCCCTTTGTCAGAGGCCACCGGTAAAGCCATGCCGCCTCACCTGCCACTGCCTTCGGGTTGCTGAGTGCTTTCCTTAGACCATTGCAACTGTTCTTGAAGGGGACACAAGGTGTGTGGGGCCTCCTGCTGTTTTTGCAGCTTCAATTGGCTACAAGAGTGGCCGGGATTCTATAAATTCTATGAAGCCAAGCACTTATTTTGGGGGTCAAAAGAAAATAAGACCTGTCTTATTTTCATGGAAACACAGTAGTTATTTTATCTTTTTTTTAAAAAATTACTTGTTAATACCTTGTAGGTCATATTAGAAATTTTTTGGGGGGAAAGTGACAACGTATTTCAAAATATACATCTTTACTTACAAACAAGGAGCTGTTCTCTGTACAGAATGAACTAAATCCTACAGCTGGGTTGAACTAAGCAAGGTCAGACCTGGATAATATTAAGAGCTAGTTTGGTGAAGTAATTAAGGCATCAGACTAAAAACTGAGAGACTGTGATTTCTAGTCCAACATTAGATACAGTGTCAGCAGGATGACCTTGAGCCAGTTGCTTTCTCTCAGCCCTAGGAGGAAAGCAATGGCAAACCACTTCTGAAAAATCTTGCTAAGAAAAGTGCAGGAACTTGTCCATGCAGCCTCTGAGAACCGAACACCATTGGAAGAAAAAAAACCCCTTATAAGTAAGTCCTTGAAGTTTAACAGAATTTATTTTTATATAAATATGAATATAATCATGTTTTTTCAGTGTATAGATACTGTATATAATCTGTAAGTCATGCAGATATGAATATACTATGTAAATACAAAAGTGAAACAATTGTTTTGATCTATACCAAGTCCATAATTCCCCTTACTTTTTTATTTTAAGTGCCTATCTTACCAAAGGCTAAAATTAATGCATTGATTGATTGATCATATGTCATCAAGTCATATATAAATGAATTAGATTTCTAAATTTTACAAATGTTAGCTATTTTAGTTAACTAAATTGGAATAAGATAAAACTGTTGATTTTAGAGACCATATTTTGGAATTGAGGATAGGGAACCTAGTACATTTTGGTTCCAACAGAATGCTTTCTTTTCCTGTGGATGCGTGAACGTCTTTCTCTTTCCCTTTCACTTAGAAAAAACAACATTCAGCTATACTTTTTGCAAGAACTAAAGAGCATCTCCCAGAGATAAAATTTTCCTTATTAAAAGTTTATATGCTGAGACCTACCACATTTCACACTAAAATGTTATTAGTTGGAACAGCTCATCCTTGGAGTTATATGCTTCAGATTATCTAGGTTTTACCAGAGAAGTCAAAGCATTTCTTTACTTTTGATTTGATAACTTTTGAATAGCTTAAAGTCTTATTTGCATGGAAATCCTTTCTTCCTTCTCTGGACCCCCACCCCACTCTATTTGATTTGTTTTAGGCTAGACTTGATCTGACATACCTTTCTTCCCAGAACGCCAAAAATAACTTGACACCATGTGGCATTTGAATCACTCAGTATCTCCAGATGACTTCTGCAGCCCCATAAAGAGATTCAGACAGTTTCGACTGTACTGCAACCATTAATCTCTTTTTGATGGTCCTTTGGATCAAGTTTGTGTAACGAGCAGATTTGGAGGACACGTGCAAGGGAGAAGATGAATGTCAATGTTTATGATAGATGGATCCTCTAATTGTCCCTATCAATTGTCCCTTCAAACAACTAGTTCTGTCTTAGCTGAATGTGCCTCATATGAGACATAAGCAGGCTAGGAAAAGGGGTGGGGGAGGTATGGAAATAGCTTTGTTACACCGCAATGGGCTGAGTCACTGAATAAGGTAAAAAACAGGAATAGTCTTTTCAATCCAGCCAATGTCTACAGGGAGTAAAAAAGCAATGTGGAGACTCTTGGTTTTTGGATCTGCAGCATGCAAGAAACCCATATTTGCAACGGAGAAATGCTGTGGGAGTGGTCTTCTGTATGTGTCTGCAAAAGCTGAAGTTTTGCTTCCCACTACAAGGTAATCTCTGCGGGCTAGAGTTATATTGTCTTAACATATACAGTACAGAACTGAACCTGGAAGTTTATGCCTTCCCCATCCAGACATCATACTTTATCTATTGATCTGTATTGACTCTGGCTCTCTGTGTGGTGGCAGCAATAAAATGTCTGTGATTATTAACGTTGATACTCCCCACCCAACCCCTACCACCCCCCCACCCCTCCATCCCCCCATCCCCAGATAGCATTGGCTTCTATTTTAACACTGAAAAAATCTTATACTCAGCTGCATATCAAAGCAAAGAAAGATCTCTTCCTGAGACCTTGGAGACGCACTGGCAGAAAAGATTATATTGCCCTGATATTTATGCTCCTATCCAGGAGCATTTATGAAAGCAGGCAAACAAACACCTGCATATAGAAGTATTTAGTGACTGTAATGCAGGTTGGACTATAGGTAGTCTTCGCGTAATGACTGATCACTTAATAACTATTCACAGTTATGATGTACCTCCCCAGAGCTATTCATGACCCATTTTTGAAGTTTCAAAAACTGCAAGCCCTCACACATGCATGCACGCACACACACACACACACGCACACGCACACACACACACACACACACACACACACACAAACACACAGTTTCCTGATTGTATTTTGGGCACTTGGCATCTGGCTCGTATTTATAGCTATTTGCAGTCTTCTGCAGTCATGTGCACACATTTTAGCATTTTTTCCCAGTTCTATCATTTACTTCTGGTTTTCATGAAAAAACGTTAAAAGTTCATATGGACTACATATGAATCAAAAGCTCTTTTCAGTGACTTCCAACTCCTACAGTATGGCAACAGAACAGTTTTCCTATTTTGAGAGGAAAACTTTAAAGGCCATAAAATACCGTAAGCTTAGATTTTAAATAATACCAGTATAACCACCCCTTCAAATAAGAAAAAGAGAAGTGTCTTTTACTGGCATAACACAGTCTCATTTACTTGGTTTTATCTTCCTGTTTATAGTGTCCCTTGGTATTTCCAAAAAAAATGTTAAATGTAGCCTCTGGATACAGCAGAAATCACCCATTCCTGTATTAAAGCCACCTGACCTGTTCATTTTTGAAGCTGGCTAATATAACATCAGATCTGCATCTGTACCAGGAAAATCAGGCTCATTGCCGTTTTTGTGTCTGTAACAGCTATGAGAATTGCAAAATGAAAATGTTACAAAATTGCAACAGACAGAATTTACCTATTTTTCATTTTTCATCTCTGTTTGGTTTATAATAGTATACTTTAGGTCAGCAAAAAAACCCTAACCCTTAACAGATCTAGCATTAGCAGATAAAGGCAGCATCCCATACAACCAAAAGACAGCTCAATGACCGTGTTCACTGAGGCTGAGGTTGCCGAGAGTATTTCAGTATTCCCACCTCTGATGCAGGACTTATGGTCTGGTTGTGGTAAACCTATGATATCTGTGCATAAATTCATCATAAACAAAGGAATAAATATTAAATACATAAGTTAATTGTTGATAAATGTTTGAAGAGGGAATGATATTTTTTTTTAAAGGAAGGCTATCAATGTCTTTTTATTTAAAAACTGTTTAAAGTTATGAAGGCATCCAAAAGGCAGTTGTAAATGTGGGTAGGCCCCTTAGGGGACTTATCACTGGTACTCAGAGTTCTGATCTTTGCAATGCTCCCATGAGCAAATCACTCAGGCCTACCCACATTTACAACTGCTTTTTGGATGCCCCCCACCCCCCACCCAAAGCTATTGTTACCTGGCTCTGTTCACCTCTGCCTGCAGCACCTGCCACTTCTATACCAGTTGGGGTCTTCTCTATTATATAAATGACCAGAATGTATTTATTTCATTTCAGAAAACGTTCAAAATTCTTTAGCTATATCTGAAACATCTTATTTTCTCAATACTATAGCATATTTATAATTGTGTTTTGGGATTAGGCCCATCCATCTCCTTTCTTTCTCTAATATTTTATTTGGCCCTGAGCTTCAGAGATGGCAATAGAGTCCTGATTAATAGATTTTGAGATCAATGATTACTCAGAGATCCCAGAATTCTTGCCATATTTCACATGCCTGAATGAAATGAAATTTATCTCTTTCCAATATGAATATGGCAAAAGAAAGAAATTTTCTTTTAATCTAGCTAGCAAAAATTGCAAAGAAAGAACTGTCTTTCTTCAGGGTTCTTCAGAGGGGAATGTCTGCTTTGAGAATTGTTCTGTCTGTATATGTTTTCACTCACTGAACTAATATTCCATCTATAGATGTCTTATAAAACAAATGTCAGTGTGAAAACGATTATTTATTTTCTATTCTTTGAAAAAATATTTTTAAATTGTTGAAATATGGATCTATCAATTTTATTTTGAGAAGATTGGCCTCTAAAGATTCTGTGCTTAGTCTAAACATTTCATTGTGCCAGTTTTTTCCTTCTTCAGGAGAATATGGAACAAGTGGCTTCAGGACTCCAGTTTATAGGATGGATCTACAAGGGGTCGAATTGCTTTGATGCCCAAAGGCTAGTGAAAAGTAAGAGATACTTG
This sequence comes from Ptyas mucosa, assembly GCA_012654045.1. Classification (NCBI taxonomy): domain Eukaryota; kingdom Metazoa; phylum Chordata; class Lepidosauria; order Squamata; family Colubridae; genus Ptyas; species Ptyas mucosa. Next base: position 6,656,474 of record WNWU01013599.1, read on the forward strand.
CAATTCTTTTTTCAGGCCCAAAGCCAATATCACAATGTCCTGTTCCTTTAAAGTGAGTTGTAATTATGTAATACAACATTTCTCAGATTTGGCACATAGCTGAGGACTTAGATCACAGCTAGACAGTCTTTTCTGGACCAATGGGCACTTTGGGAATTTTGGAAGCATGTTGTGGGCATGTTATTTTCTCAGAAAATAACTGCTATGAAATGTTTGTGTCTTTACAAAATGGTAACAGTAAAAAGCATGGGCAGCCATAAAACATGCATTATTAAGAAGCAAACCAATGGGATTGCCATTTACTGTTCATTTTACCTCTCTCCCTCTCCTGATACTTAATACCATACCTGTGTAATATTTAAGTTTATGTCTGGTCAGGTGGTACATTTTCAAAGAAAACACTGGATTCCTTTCACGATTCTTATTTTCTAAGAATCCCTATGAGATCTCTAGAGATCCTAGAAACAATCTGGTACATATTTTTGGAGGGTGAAGTAAAGATTATTGTGAGTGGGGAAATGGACTGCCCACAGGTTTGGCAAAAGTGCAACAGTTAAAGAAAGCTTTATTGTGGTTTTTAATAAACCACAGTGAGAATTAAATGTTCAGCTCTCCAAAATACAATATTGTGAGATTAGTCAGATTAATCCATGAGAATGTTAACATGGTAAAATATGATTGGTAGATATTTAAGACTTTTGAACACGAGAAAAATAGTTATACTGTAAGCAATTTAATGGGAATTTGCAATATTTGTATTTTTAAGGATAACATTCTAAGGGGAGAAATGCTGTGACCTAAAAGAAATTGGTAGTTAAATAGTAAAATCAACTGTGGCTCTGCTTGAATAGATTCTGGCCTGTATTCTCAGAAGAGAATTGCAAAAATATAAATTCCCTTGTTTCCAGAGAAGTAAAGATTTTTTTTTTGAGTATAGGCAAAAATAAAGGGAATGATATTTGAGATATATAATAGCAATGAATAATGGTTATTCAACTTAATCTTAATCTCTTAATCTCAAATTAGGAAACTAGTAAGAGTTTCAATAGAAGAGAATATTTGTAGCTCAGGGTTGAACTGTGTGATCCTTGGTGCTCTCTGAGTTTGATGGTTTTCTTGCAGATGTTTCATTACCAAAGTTGGTAATTTCATCATCAACTAGCACTGATGATGTTACCTACAATAGTTTGGTAAGAAACATCTGCAAGAAAACCACCCAGCTCAGAGAGCACCAAGGGTCCATAATAGGAGTTTGTATCTGCAACCCTAGAAAGTAGACGGTTATTTCTATGGACAAAGAGCCTAGTCAGTTTGTGTAAAATCTTGAGTTTTTTAAAAATATATTTTATTTCCTTTAATTTATATGTGCTTTCAATTATTTCAGATTCTAGATTTAATGAATTTACTGGGGTGGTGTAAGAGAAGAGCAGGCAGAGCTGAGACCAGAGTTAAACATACGATGATCTTAGAGTCGTTACGTTGCTACCAATGATCTATGTCCAACCCTTTTTGAATTCTTTTGATCCTTATTTGGCACCAATTTAGTACTGAAGATATGTTGACTAGATTCTTATGGATAGCTTTAAGTGATAAATCTTAATGTATAGTCCACAACTTTTGTGTCTGACGTGGTATTGTTTAACTTTCTTCGATACACATTTAGCTAATTCTGCTTAATTAAGAACTTCTGTTGCCAAATTTCTGCCTATCAAATGCAGCACAAATATAAGCTTCCAGCTTTGTTGAAAACTCTCTTAAATGTTTTTTCTCTCCCACTTGTTATTTTTCTCCTCACTCCTCATTTTCACTATTAGTTTCTCTCCAATACAAAATTCTAGAATTGGATTAAAAATCTGGATATAACACTTTAATGTTTCATTTCAAAAATTGAGTATTTATCTCATTTTGGATGCCAATTTTAAAAACTTCCTGTCATGGTTTCCATGGGTTGCCAAATACAATGGATTTCAAAACTGCAGTGCTGATTTAGTTCTAGCTGTGTGTAACGTTGCTTGAGGAGATACACTTACTTACAAGACAAGAGAAAACAAGTTTTCTATAAGCATCGGGGTTAAATCTGACTAGAAGGATTAAGAAGAGGTTGGGAAATAATCAGGGCAGAGGTTTTCATGCTCTATGATAGCATCACTCTCTTAAATGATAAATCTTTGACCCCACAAAGACATCTAATGAATATCCCACTTTAGCCCATAAATTTAAAATACAAGAAGGGTTAGATGATCCTTTGAAAAAAAAGCCCCTGATTGCATTCATACTTCTTTATGTTCTTAAAAGCAAGAAGCGATCATGTACCATTGTTTTTTCTTTCTCAACCTGTATATAGATGGGAAAACTTCATAAACAACATAATGTATAATGTCAACATAAATGTACTATGATTCTTGGATATAATTCATCTCATGACTACTTTACAATGAGATGAATTATACTTGAGATAAAGCATTTGTGGGGATGCATGACCATTTGGGTGGGTGAGTGGGTGGGCTTTTGACTCAGTTTTTGACTCCTGGAGTCTATCTGGACTAATCCCTGCAGTTTTCTTGGCAAGCTTTCAGAAGTAGTTTGCCATTGCATCTTTCTAGGGCTGAAAGAGAATGATTGGCCCAAGGTCACCCAATGATTTTGTGCCTAATGCAGAATTAGAACTCACAATAGTTTCTAGCTTGTCATCTTGACTATTACATCAAACTAACTCTCAAAATGACCATATTTAGTCATAAATCAGTAATGACAACAGCCATCCCCCTAGATGGGATGATCATTATCCTCAAGATATTTATTTGAGAACTATATACGGTAGTTATTTATGATTTAGACCAGTGGTTCTCAACCTGTGGGTCGGGACCCCTTTGGGGGTCGAATGACCCTTTCACAAGGGTCGCCTAAGACCATCCGAAAACACGTATTTTCAATGGTTTTAGGAATAATTTTATGGTTGGGGATCACCACAACATGAAGAACTGTATTAAAGGGTCGCGGCATTAGGAAGGTTGAAACCCACTGGTTTAGACTTTCAGATATTTAGACTTCCAATGTCTTAGACTTTATGGTTTAGATGGTTTAGATAAGAGCAGAAAAATTGCAGAAGTAGCTTTATTCATATTTAGCAATTCCAGTTTTACAGAGCAGGTTTTTTTCTCTCTTTTCCTGACACAGATGTTGCTTTTACAAAGATGTTGCAGTACTTCTCTGGTGATGATGAACCTGATATAGGTATTCAATCAGCTTAATTTCTATTAGTTGCTTCAGATTCTGCAGCCATTTCTCCTTCTCTCTAATCAATTCCTTTCATGGTCATTTTGGGAAGCTTGGGTTGCTGGAGAGCAGGATGCCCAGCTTCTGCAGCTTTCCAAACTACCATCTGAGTATCATATATGTTCCTTATAAAGTATTACTACTCTTTTGAAAGGGTTTTAAATGTATCTTTTTTTTAAAAAAAGATATGTGTTTATAGTTGCATATAATAGCTGTTGGCACCTTTTCCCTCTCTATATGCAGGCAGCCTGGGAAGGTCTATAGATAACATTTTATATTTTATTTCAGTTAAGACTCCTCAAGAGTTTCCTCTCCCCCATGCATTTCATTCAGCACTAGAAAATGCCTCTATGAAAGTGATTAGAGACAAACTGATTAGTTCCATGTTAAATTAATAGTATTACCAGTATTGAAGATGAGGTTGTCTTCTCCTTCTAAGCCACTTAATAACAACAACAAAACCAACAAAAACCATAATAACAGAGTTGGAAGGAACTTTGGAGGTCTTCTAGTCCAACCCCCTACTTAGGCAGGAAACCCTCCAATATCTTCTTTAAAACTTCCAGTGTTGGAGCAATCACAACTTCTGGAGGCAAGTTGTTCCACTGATTAATTGTTCTAACTGTCAGGAAATTTCTCCTTAGTTCTAAGTTGCTTCTCTCCTTGGTTAGTTTCCACCCATTGCTTCTTGTCCTACCCTCTCTCTACCTTTGGAGAATAGCTTGACTACCTCTTTGTGGCAGCCCCTGAGATATTGGAACACTGCTATCATATCTCCCCTAGTCCTTCTTTTCATTAAACTAGACATACCCAGTTCCTGCATTCGTTCTTCATATGTTTTAGCCTCTAGTCCTCTAATCATCTTTGTTGCTCTTCTCTGCACTCTAGAAAGATCTAGAGTCTCCATATCTTTTTTACACCACAACAGTTGAACAGGAAGTTACATTTCAAAGCTGTTTGCATTCAATTGCCTTAAAGCTTACAAAACATCATAGCATCACAGTTGAGTCCATAGGCTGAAAGGCTGGAGGTTTCAGTCCTCTTACCCAAGAAGTCCACTGGGTCAACATACCTTCCTAGCAGTGTTTTACTTGGTGTAACTGTTTGGTTGTAACAGCTCCCAATACTTAATTTTCAAGACGTGCTTCATCTGACATCTTTCCACTAACTCTGGTCTGTGAAAGGGATGGGACTTTTACAATCAAAATTGCCCTTCCATGAAACAAAAGGTAAAGTGTTAAGGTTAAAAAAACAGGTAAACTTGTAAAAAGAAAAAAGAAAAAGAAAAAAGAAATAATTTCTACATTGGATTCTCCTGGCCTTGTAGTATAGAAGCATATCCTCCCACCCCTTTTTTGGGGTTGTGTGGTTGATTTAAATCAATCTCACAAGAGATAAACAAAATCATTTTAAATTGAAAATATGATTAATGATTTATGAAGTCTGGTTTACAAAAATGTATGCACTGCTCTAGGCAAATCACAAGGTGGTGCTGGTTTGTTATATCAGCAATCTTTGGAGAGAGGCAGGTTTCAAGTTATATATCAGTTTTAACAAATTAAGACAGAGAAAAGTAAATCTTAAATCAGTTTTACTGTATAACTCTGGAATTGCACAGAATGTACTCCATATACAGAGGAAAAGGAGGGGGGAGTTTTTAACATAGAGAAACATAATAAAGCAAAAGTCTAACTAGAATAGTTACATATCCCTTAGAGATATCATGAATCTCAAAGCAAAGGTCTCTGTTTTTATACTGCATTTCTCTAGATCTCTGGGGTTGCTTTTAGCCCTTCATCAGAGTTGTTGAGAAAATGGCATATAACCTAGCTAAGGCAAAGCAACTTTTTGCTCTGTATCTCCAGACTTCTACTTTTTTTTTCAAGAATTCAAATCTTCTAAATCCAGAAAAGATAGATAGGTAAGAAATCGACTTTTGGTATAAATGATAGGAAGAACACGATCCCTGTGAATAATGATTCAGAATCAAATACTATTTCAGAGTTAAAATGGCAGAGATGCTGCATATTGGCTATTCACAACACTTACACGGAGGCCTCTCCCTTTTTCCAACCTATATTTTGAAATTTGTTTTTCAGAATTACAGGAATGCAGCAATGTTGTTAAGTTAAATTTAGATAGCTCTATTTAAATTTCCAATACAGGTAGTTCTTGGTTAATGACTACTTTTTCAGCAATGGTGCTGAACAAGTGCTGATTATGATTGATCCTTTAAATTCTGGCTGTTCCAGCACCTCTATGATCATACATTCATGATTTGGGCATTTGGCAACTGGTTTGCACTTACATTGTAATAGCATTCTACATGATCATGATTTGTGACTTTTGCTAGCAGCTTCCCCAAGCAAAGCCAAAAGGGAGGTTGGCAGGGAAGATCAAAAGTTGTTTGGATAAGTCTCACATGTCTGCACACTCTCCCTGAGGCTTGCTATGCTCACATGCCTCTCCCTGGCCACTTGCACACCATTCCTGGCCATCCCTGTGCACCCTTCTTCACCCGGCAGCAGTCAACCCAAGCCCCACAGTACTCGTGCTGTGCCTTCCCCCACTATTCACACATCTTTGCTCCCTCTTCCAATTGGCAGAAGCCACTTACCCGCCTGCAACTTCCTGCTGACTTCCTATTGACTAGTTGTTGGAAGTTGTGAGGATATGTTCACTTCACTAAATAACCCACAACCTTACTTAACAATGGCAACCGGAACTGCAGGGATTGCCATTGCTATTAGCGTTTATTTTTGGAAAGGTATGACAATGCAAGAGAAAAAAAACCCTTCCGCCAAGCCCTCCAAGATGACTTTCATCGCTATTCGATAGTCCAGCCGGAGTAGTCACCGCTGCCATAATCCATTTGAGCTCCCCAGTATATCCGAATTTTCACACCTTGGTTCGGCCGGCCTTAGTTCCTCGTTGGTATATATCATAGCACTGGAGCGAGCCGCGAATTGTCAAAAGACACAGATCTGTAATGTCTCTGAGGCTCAAGCCCAGTGTCCGCAAGCCCCCGCCAGATGATTCATAGCAAAGTCCTCGATTTGATAGGATGACCGGCAGTTATTTTATCTGAGCGGTGATTGCCACCCAGGTCAGAATGTCCCTGACGCGGTCTTCTCGGCCATCCTTAGCAATCTTTAAGTCCCAGGACTCTTGCAAGCAATATCCCGAGACAATGGCCACATCCAGGACCTATAGTTCTTTATTACACTCCACCACCAAGTCAGGTTTTATAAAGGAAGGCCCCAATGGTACAATGGGCTCCACCCAACATCGAGTTCCGTCTTGTTGAAACAAGTGCACCGAATGACGGAGCACAGGGTTGTGTTGGGTGCACTGTGCATTGTGGGTGGTCTCTCAGACTTGTAACAGATGGTTAAGTGTCTCGGGGGCTCGGCAGGCTCCTCGGCAGCTCCTGTCCACCACCTTGCAGTTGGAGCCTCACGCACTCCTAGGTTTTGTACTGAGTATGCTGCCCCTCAACTGGATGCCCCGTATAAACAACTGGGGAAACACCTGGGAGGGACGCAACAGCCACTCATGACTTGCTCCATCCACATCTGTGATGCACAAATCTCTACCATCAATAGATCGTGACAAGGTATTCCTCTGTTCTGACCTCTGCCTTAGTTGTAACAATTGCAGAGGCCATCATGCACGGCCTGTTGATCCAGTGCAGAAGCGATCGGAACGCCTCTTGTTGTAATACAATGTGGGGAGCATAGTAGTCACTGAGGCCACTTTCTCAAGCCATGTCTTCTGAAGGAGTGGTATTGCGGTAAAGAAACAGGGCACCCCCAATCCCCTGTCTTTAATATGAGAGTGGAAGTACCCCAAAGGAACATGACTTGGTAGGCGGAGCCACTGCTGATCTTACCAGTCTGTCCAGCCTCACAAGCATATTCCGGTGTGCATGACCCAGAACAAGTTCATGCGTGAACTTTGGCACCCCCTATGACTTCAGTATCTTAAGCTGTTGGTGGGGTTTAAGAGGTGCCTGAGATAACTCATGCAACATGCCCTCAAGGAGAACCGTGTGCTTCGGGACGACCCGGCCTTTCCAATTAAATTGGAAGCCCAAATACCACACCGAGTCATCTGGCCCCAATGAGTGAATGGAAGCACCTGCATAAGTATAGGCAGTTGGCAAAAGAGCCATATATTTATGCTTCCCACCTTTGGCGATGGTAAGGCCAAAGGATTTAGCTGGATTTAGAGACAGTCCTGTTGCATGGAGGGCTTGTGCTATGCAATCGAGTTTCTCTTGCAGCCTGGCTGGTCGTTCTGCCAGGGGAACCAGGTCATCTGCATAGGCCAGGCAGTCTACCTTCTGGCCTTCCAGGTTAAACCCAAACGTGGGTAGTGAGGCCTGGAGGATGTCATAAATGATCAGGATAAAAAGAAGCAGTGAAAGAGGGTTGTCTTGCCAACCCCCCCCCCCGCATCGGATTACTGTGTCTGCAAGTTGAACAGTGGAATTTTTGTTGCTTAAGTAGGAAAGCAGCGGAGGAGGAAAACCCATAGCAGAGACCGATGTGACACCATATTGAATGCCTTGGCAACATCAAGAAACAACATTGCACAAGGCACTTGGTTGGTATGGACCATCCATAAGATGGTATGGAGAAGGGTTGTTGCCTCAAGACAATTGTCCTGCTGTAGGAAGGCATGTTGGTAACAGGCGAGATGAAGTGTATCTCAGCTGGCTTCCTATTGACTAGTTGTTGGAATTTGTGCGGATATGTTCACTGAATAACCCACAACCTTACTTAACCACGGCAACCGGAACTGCAGGAATTGCCATTGCTAAGTGGTGCAAAATGGTGGAACCACTGCTAAAAGGCCCTGCCAGTGGAAAATAGGGAGACATTCCATTTCAGAGTCCACTCAGGGGAGAAAACATCTTGAGATCAAACCTGGCCATGATCAGTTCTGATTGCTTGTCCCTGACATCCTTTACTTTATGACCACATAACTTAATAAAATCTGGTCCCAATTGTTGTAACTCAAAGACTACCTGCATGGCATCAGAGCAGCTATAATAAACAAGTGGGAAAAGGGGCAGGCACAAGCATAAACACATTTATGATGATGATATAATAATTATTATTATTTAAACCTATATGCTGTCCCAACTCTCAATGATTCTGGGTGGCTCACAATCAAACAAAAAAATGATAATAATTATAATAAATTATAATAACACTATAATAAATAAATAAAAATCAGTGAAACATTAAAAAAAAGATAAAATTCAGTAGGCAGGATGTAGTGGGTATCTCACTCTCCCTTGCCAAAGGTCTGAGCAAAGAGCCAGGTCTTCACAGCTCTTCGATAGAGCAGTATGGGGCCCATCAAGACCCAGAGGGCAAGCACTGCTACAGAAGAGATGCACTTCTGGGGTCCCAATAGATGATAACTGTTAATCAAAGGAACTTGATAGTGACTGACATTTTACCCTTTTTAATTTAACCCAATTCTCTTCTGAATCCTCTCATTTTCTAGCAAAAGATCTCTGTTTTCAAAATATCATTTTTACCACTAGTTTACTATGAGGGCAGGGGCATTTCTTAGAGCAGTGAAGAACTGTTTCCCACTTGATTGGGTGGGCCAATCCCTGTAGCCAGTCAATTGTTTCTCAGGCTTCTAAACATGGGTTCATTGCTCTTCCAGGATAGAGCTATTTAAGTATTGTGCTATTTAGAATGTTAAAGAATCCACTTACAGGAAATCAGAATGAGTTTTGACAGATGTTAGAAAAGGTCTCCACTCCAGCTTTAAGGATGGCAATGATGGAAGTTTTCCCACTGATAGGTGACAATTGTTGGAGTGGTAATGAATGTGGGATACTCCACTAATCATTAAGGCTTCACATGTGCAGAATGAATACTTGCATAGACCTAAATCATTCATATTTAGTTACAAGCTCAAGTTGGTAGATTTTATATATTATTATATATTTAAAAAGGTGTTCCCGTGGGCTCAGTATCTTCATTTTTTCTTGAGTAACATGCCAAGATGCCAAAGCCTCCGGGAAAGGCGCACAAAGAAAGCAAAAGCTTATTTGGATTCAGCAGAAAAAATAATCCTCCTTGGCTCCAGTTTGGGCAACTATTTAAGCCTATGCTGTCAAATTAAAGTACATGGAAGAATATTCCTTAAGCTGCCTTGAGAGTTACAGTAGAAGAAGGACTTTACTTGTCAGATTTGCCTGAGGCTGCATTCTTATTCTTAATGAAGTAATTGGTCTGAGTCCAGATTGTACCATTCAATTTAATAGGGTCTCCGCCTTAGATTTCCTGGTACGTCATTTTTGTTTTTGTATAGGACCATTCAGTCAGGTTAGTCTGAAATGGTACAACCCAAAAGCAGGGTGAACTTCCTGTTTCTCAGAAGACCTGTTGTTGAATCACTGCTGTTATCATTTTTATCTGCATTGAAGCTAATTTGTTTTTAAAAAGGCTGAAGTTAGAAATCAATATCCATAAATGTAATCAGAACTGTTTCCATTCACTAAGGAAGTATAAAATAGCTAGGCAGATAAGTGATGGATGGGTGGATGGATGGATGGATGGATAGATAGATAGATAGATAGATAGATAGATAGATAGATAGATAGATAGATCCTTTGTTGTGGTTGCTTAAAATACCAGTACAGGATAACCATGATGAAAACAATGCAGAGTATTGCTTAGGAAATTCTTCACTATTGTCATAATTTCCACTTAATTTATCTAGACGCCAAATGAAATATTGTCCTGTAGTACAACAGCTATGTTCTTCCTCTTCCTCTTTGTCAAGTTAAGTGTTTCTTCAGTGTATACTCCTGGCCTTCCAATGGAATATAGATCTGAAAAGAGCAGAGCCCTTTTTTGAAAGATTAGGACCGTGATGGCGAACCTATGGCACGGGTGCCACCGGTGGCACGTGGAGCCATCTCGGTGGGCACGCGAGCTCAGCTCTAGCATACATGCATGTGCTGGCCAGCTGATTTTCGGGCCTTCTGGGCCCACCAGAAGTCAGGAAACACACTGTTTCTGACCTCCAGAGGGCCTCTGGGTGGGGTGTGGAAGGCCGTTTTTGCCCTCCCCAGGCTCCTAGAAAGACTCTGGAGCCTGAGGAGAGCGAAAAACGGGCCTACCGGGCCCACCATGCCATCGCATGTTAAAAGCGGGGGGAAAGCATGGGGGGGCGGGGTGCATAGAATTATGGATGTGGGCATGCGTGTGTGTGACCCCACCACGCTCCCCCCACTTTTGGCACGCGATGGCAAAAAGGTTAGCCATCACTGGGTTAGGATATATGACTTCTACAATTATTGGTCAGTAGGGAAAGATGCCTTGATTCCTCATTTGGCTGCTGGTGTTGTGAATGATTTTTCTGCTTCCTACAAAATGCTTATGAAATTGAAATACATGAGAGAAAAGGTTATTCTCTCATAAACTACAGCTGAAAAATCATAACCTGTATTTACATGATGTGCATGATCCACACACTTGAAAATTGCCAAATTTGGGAAATACTGATCTAGAAACATAGTTCAGTCTTCCAGATCACATGCTCTTTCCCTACCGAGGTTACAGTATGTCTACAGTATGGAGATTCTCAGTCAGCCAGGTCATAGTTGCCTCAAAGATCTTTTTTTTTTCAAAAGGCAACTGGACTGGTTTTTTTTTCCTTGAGGAGGAAGAAGAAGTCATTTTGTTTCTCATCCAAGAAGCTTCATTGAATCTGGTAGGATGGTGGGGGCTATGGAGGGATTAGTTCTGATAGAATCATAGCCGTTACAACCTCCCCCTCCCCCATCTTGTCAGAACTAATTCCTCCATAGCCCCCACCATCCTGCCAGAACTGATGAAGCTTCTTGGATGAGAAGCAAAACATATTCTTCCTGAAGGGAAAAAAAAAACCCGTTCAGTTGCCTTTTGAACGATCAACTTTGAGACTACCCAAAGGTCCTTGATGCTCTCTGACCATACTTGTTTTCTTGCAAACATTTCACTAGCATTAATGATGTTACCTAGTTTGGATAATGAAACGTCTGCAAAAAAACCAAGCAATCTCAGAGAGCACCAAGGACCCTTCATGTCAACCCTAAACTACAAATATTCTTTATTAGACTACCTAGAGTTATCTCTCCATTTGACCAGTCTGTGTTAAAATTCCAGATGTTCCATCTGGAGGGCAGCTGGTTGTGGAAAGTTGTCATAGATAATCCCATATGCTTTATATATACTAAAGAGGATATATAATCTGTTCAAGGAAGAAATGCAGTGATTTTACTTCATCAGGTTACCAAAAGGCTTTTTTCTTTTGGGTGTAGCTGCTATCTTTCCTTGTTCCACAGCGTTTGACCATGTAATCAGGACTGCAAGCCAAAGATAGAATTCAGGCTACATCTCACCAAAAGTTATCTCAGTGTGTAAAGTTCACTGAACACAGTATGAGACTTATTAAAACCTGAAAAGGATCAAATACTGATGCTCTAGGAAATAAGGTAAGTAGGGGAAAGAACACTTCTGAAGATATATTTTTTTTCTCAAATGATAGGTCAAATGAATGTTGACCTTTCTGAAGATCAAAAAGAAATAACTGAGGTTTTGACGTATTGCATTTTAAAGTAAGTTCTCTAAGGCAGAATGGCATGTTATATTGTCAGATTGTTCACTTTATTACAATTTAGACATTAAATCTAATATTTTTAATATAATTTTATTACATTAAAAAAAACAGATAAAAAATGAAAAATATAGAAAGCAAAGTTGAGAAAGAGTGAAAAGATAAAGTGCAGTAAATAAGAAAAGGGAAAGAATAAATATTTAAAGAAACTAATTATGGTCTTCCTTAGAGTAGCTAGAAATAAACTTATTTTCCCTCTTCCCCAAGGTTATTTCATAAAGTTCACTTCTTCCCATATTTAATTCTTTACAGTCAACGAAGCTATAAAATCGTCAAATCATTTTTATCCATTTTCAGCAATTTATAAAAGTACTTATTGTTTTATCCTTGATTAAGCAGGTCAGTTTTGCCACTTCTACCAATTCTGTCATCTTCACATTCCAGTCCTCCATTGTAGGTACGACTGATACATTCTTGTGATCACATGTGGTTTTAAAAAATGTAGAGAATGCATAGGGAACATAATTTCTGAATTTGTTTCCAATTCCTTTACCAGTAGCAACCATAGGTTTGTGTCTATGTGTGCACTGGGGAGGATATGTGCGCTACATCCCCTCCCCTCTGAGTCACATGACTGGGAGGACAGAGTTCTAAGAGAATTTAGAATGGAATACAATAGTTGCCAACATTCCAAATCACCAGTGGCTTACTGCAGTGTTTCTCAACCTTGGCCGCTGGACAATGTGTGGACTTCAACTCCCAGAATTCCCCAACCAGAAGAGCTGGCTGGGGAATTCTGGGAGTTGAAGCCCACACATCGTCCAGCGGCCAAGGTTGAGAAACACTGGCTTACTGCTTCTTCCTTTGGAACAGATTAGAGCAGCGGTCTCCAACCATTTGGGCAACAGGGACCAATTCCGTGGAGACAGGTTTTTCTGCGGTCCAGAGGGGATGTGGTTTTGCATGCTGCCTGCATCCTGAACTTTGCACAGACCTGTTGCTGGGGGCCAGGGGGTTGGGGACCCTTGCATTAGAGGACTTTAAGGAAGATTTTTCCTGTACTGACCTGGGCCAGATACTGTTCATTTTATCTTGATTTTTTTTTCTTTCTTCTCCTACCATGCTAAATTTAGACCTGTTCAATTTTGGAAAATTATCCTGCTGAGAAACATATTGACCCTTTACTGTACTTTTTCCCCCCCTCCAACATTCTCTTGCATTGGAAAAAAATAATAATGAGGTAGGGAAAGCAAGAAAAACATTGCTTCAGGAATTGTTTCCAGCCCCTTTACAAGCAATGGACATCAAAGGCATATAAATTTTCTTCTGTATATTGAAATAACATAATTCAATTGTTTGTGAGAACAGTGGCTATATAAGTTGGTTTAATAAATAAATACTGCATTTCTCTCTATGTTGTTTTCTGCTGTCTGCACTTACCAACCATAACGGGGGCTAGCAACTCCATCGCTAAGTGATGCAGTGATAAAGTGAAAAATTATGTGACCATGTCCAATTTATGATGGCAGTTTATCAGTTCTAGCTATATCATTAAGTGAATGACTGCAATTAATGTTAAGTGCGATGTCATATACTGTGATTCTGAATTGCAATTTCCTGCCAGTTTCCCCACTGACTTCGCTTGTCGGAAGCTGGCAGTGGAGGTCACAAATGGCGATCTCATGACCTCAGGACGCTGCAGCCATTTGTGCACCAGCTGCTAAGTTCCCTAATTGCAATCATGAGGCTGTGAATATTAATAACTTTGAATGAATGTTGATAAGAAAGACTACTTGTTCCTTCGTGTTTGTATTTGTATGTTAGGAAGAATAGCATAGGCTGCATTTGCTCTGTTTTGCATCCTTTGACTGAAAAATGAAGAAGCAGAACCTCAGAATGGAACAATCAGTAACCTTCCAAGATAGGGATGGGAATACAGCAGGGGTATCAAACTCGCGGCCCATGGGCCAGATGTGTCACGTGCTCATGCCGCCCCTGCCCGGTTTAGGGAATGGGGGAAAAACTCCCGATACGTCATGTGATGCTGCTGCGACACTGCGAGTTTGACACCCCAGGAATAGAGAGATTTTTTTTTCCAAAATGATTTGCTGCATAGTCTTAAGCCTGGTTGTTGGCCAACTTTGACCTTTGCTTTACTGACTTCTTTCATATCAATTTTGGCCCTCTTTCTTTTTGATTTTCAGAGATACCCTGCTGGGAAAGGAGAGACAGCCGACAAATCAGGACCTGACGTCTTTGACAGAACTTCTTTCCAACATTCCTTTGGGTTGGAAAGAATGGGGAAGAAAACCAAGATTGAGATTAGGAGGAGGAGGAAGGAATACAAAGACTAGAAATCGCTTGCCACGTGTGTACATCACATGTACAGCTCATTAATGTTACTAATTTTTATTTTCAAAATATGCATAAGATTGGCCTTAAAGGATTAGATACAAGAATATTGGGAATAGAAATACTGTAATCCCATCTTTAAATAAGAAGGTTACTCTCTCTGAATTTCTACCATTTTTAAGCTTAAGTACATCTATTTCCATATTCATTTGATAATATATTTTAAATATTGTATTAAGATTCAGATGTATTTTTGTATAAATTTATGTCTGCAATTTGTATAATTCTGTTTTGTAAGAAATTTTCTTCAATACAGGTATATTTTCACTATGTGCTATTTTTATTCTCTAACAGATATTTGTATGTGTGTGCATATATGTGTGTGTTTGTGTGTGTGTATACACACACACACACACACACACGTGGACATATATAAGAAATATACTGCAAAATTCTAAGAACTTGTCATTTCAAGAGCTTGTAACTTGTTTCAATTTGTGTAATTTATGCGGGCAGCTGCATTTTGAACCAGTTGGCGCTTCTGGATACTTTCCAAAGGCAGCCCCATGTAGAGTGTGTTACAATAGTCAAGACGGGAGGTGACTAGGGTGTGAGTGTGAGCAGGGATTGGTCCAAGGAAGGGTGTAATTGGCACACAACCTGCAGTTGAACAAAGGCCCTTCTGGCCATTACTGCCACCTGGTCCTTGAAGCAGGAGCCATGAGTCCAGGAGAAACCCCAGATTACACTCCGAGTCTTTCTGAGGCATCCCATCCAAGACCAAAGATGGCCTGGATCCTGTAATAAATGAATAGTTTTCTAATAATAATTTCAAAAATATTCAACAGTCCTTTTTTATTTCATGAATTTCAGCAGTATGAGGAAAATAACACTAATTGAACATTTGTGAATAATTGTGTAATTAAGGTGAACAGTAGTTATTATTTCCTAAAATTTAATATCTTTTTTTAAAGAAAGCAAATATATCAAACTCATGAAATGTTACAAAATCTCAATATTCCTTTATAAGATCTTGTTGAAACCTCATGACATTTGAGATTATTGATAGAGATGCCCAGGCTGTTCTTCAAAATTGAGAAAGGGTACCCTGATTCTGAAAAGCGTGCCATCCCCTTTTATGAACTGAGAGGTTATTAGTTTGGGTGATGTAAGGAGGGGCTGTAATGTTGGGCCACACACTGTGCTGTGATTTGACAAGAGTGCAGTAAGAAATAGAAAGATTTCCTTTCTGGAAAACATGTATTCAACAGTGATAGATGTGTGGACAAAGGTTTTGCACTGTAAGAAATTTATAACTGTCATTGTATAGCAAGGGGCATGTTTCAATGATGGGTTTCTAGCGGTTTGCCCCAGTTTGGGCAAACCGGTAGTGGTGGTGGCGGGAGGCTGCCCACCCACCCAGATGTCTCTGTACATGCGCAAAAGCGTAGTGCATGCACGTGAGCACCCACGTGCCCACGAGTGAACAGGTAGCGCCTGAAATTGAAACCCACTACTGGCGTGTTTATTCTGAAAATGTTAGTCAGATCTCAAGAAGTTTCTGACGATTCTATGATACAGTCTTATTTACACTTCTATATAACTAAGCATAAAATGAGAAATTCGCAGCATTAACCCTCCCAATAAGTTCAAATTTCTTATTGAATTTTTATTCTTCTTACTGTCTCATGTTACAGTGAATGCATTCAGAAACTTATTGTTTGGACATAGCTTATATTTTCCATGATGTAGTCATTGATAAGCTTATCATTAATTGATGTTTCATTTTAAACATATTCTTCTATTTTTTTTATCACTTCTTATTCTATAAGAAAAGAAAAAAAATAATGTCTAAAATAGTAAATGGTAACCAAGCAAAACCAAAAAATCTAAAGAAAAACTTAAAAATTATTAAGATAATTATATACAACTCTTAAACTACAAATTAAATCCTAAACAGGTGCATTAATATTAATACAATTTCCCATAACGTCAGAAATAATTCAATTCACATACAGAAAATGTAAACTTGTATTCCAGGGTTTTATCTTGCCAATGCCAATCTATTGCCAGTCTACAGTTATTCATGCTTTGATATAGTCTAAATTTTTTGGCTGTAATTTGACATCAGACAACATTAACTCTTATTTCTATTCCAAAACCTTATTTGCCACATCATGAATATTAAATCAAAATGGTCCCAATGTAGAATAGTCTCAAAATAATCTCTTTTGCAAAACTGTTTAAAAGTCTTGTAAATTAATGATTATCAATTCAGTTTATGGTACAGAATTCTGTAATCTATATAGTACTTAAACTCGCAATATCATGACTTTTAATGGGGTGTTATCATCATAGGGCACTAATTTTTAAATCAAGGCACTTGAAATGAGCTAATTTACAGAATGTGTCCAAAATCCATGACCTATGACTCCTGAGGGAATGAAATCTGGGAAAGTTGGGGCTGCTTCAATGCTATTGGCTGCAACTGTACTGCTTACTTGCTGCTGTAGTCACATGATACTCATTTTCAACAGTCCATGATATGGGTAGTCTTTGACTTATGACCACAACTGAGTCCAAAATTTCTATTGCTAAACAAGATAGTTAAGTGAGTTTTGCCCCATTTTATGACCTTTCTTGTCATGGTTATTAAGTGAATCACTGCAGTTGTTAAGTTAGTAATATTATTAAGTGAATCCGCTTTCTCCATTGACTTTGTTTCCAAAACGGGGTCATATGACCCTGGCACACTACAATTGCCATAAATATGAGCCACTTGCCAAGCATCTGAATTTTGGGGATGCTCTCCCAACATGTGCTGGACTTCCATGGACCTCCCCTGACATGTTTTCCCCATGTGACTTTCCTTATCCATGCAGCATCTCTTTTATATCCCCTCACACATCTTCCCCAACCTGAGCGGCATTTCTGGTGTGCTGCCATACACTCTTCCCAATCCATGTTGCTCCCTTCCCTGAGAGGCACAGTACCCCTTATGCACCCCCATGCATCTCCCTAACCCATGCCCCTCCTATATACCTTCTTCAACACACACACAAGTGAGCACTGAAAGACCGTTCTTGATTCATGTTGCCTCCTAGTACCCCATCTCTGACCTGCACAGCACCTCTTGCACAGTCCCAAGCATTCCCAAGCACTCTTCCCAATCCACACAACTGTCTATACATCATCTTGGATTGCTGTATCCTGACACACCCTTGCAATCTTATTCCATTCTTCTGGACTTCTGCCACACACTATCCCCATGCACACTACTTGACTTACATGGCACTTCTCACACAACCTCATAACCCCCATGCACTCTTCCTGACTTGCCCCCTCCTGCATACCTTACCCAACCTGTACAGCACATCTCAGGGCACCCTTCTTTACCTATGTGGCCTATTCGCATGCCTTTCTCAACCTGTACAGTATTTCTGATGCATACCCACACACCTCTCCCAACCCATGTGGCACTCTTATGCATCCCCATGTACTATTCCTGACCATTCACTTCTCATTCACCTTGCATCAGGCTTACTTAGCTGCTGCCCTTACAACTACCTGCTGGCTGCCACATTGACTTTCTCCTTGTAAGCAGAGCTTCTCCCTGTAAGCAGAGTAGAGTAGAAATCAGAACAGAACAGAATAGAATAGGATTCTTTATCGGCCAAGTGTGATTGGACACACAAGGAATTTGTCTCCAGTGCATAAACTCAAGCAACAAGTAATAAATCATGATCATAATAATCATAAAGTACATTCATCATAAATCATAAGATACAACACTTAGTGATAGTCATAAGATACTAAATAAGCAATCAGCATAAATCATACTAGGATAGAAGGATAGGATTTATTGGATGGATGGATGGATGGATGGATGGATGGCTGGATGGATGGATGGATGGCTGGCTGGATGGATGGATGGAAGGAAGGAAGGAAGAAAGGAAGGAAGATTTCTGATGTTCCCTATCAGCTTCCCACAAGGAAATTCAATGGGAAAGCTGGCAGGAAGTTGGATGTTGCTCCTGTCCTACTGCTTTTTTGCCCATCTATAATCATTCTGTTACTCTGTTGCTTTGTGCAAATGGTCATGTAGAGCTGCTGTTTGGGACATTTTATCTGATTATTCAAGAATATTATTGTGATGGGTTTAAGAGATTGGTCAAGATGACTCCACAGTATCATTTCCTGCTTAGTAACAGACAGAATTTCTCTATGAGTACAGTTTTTAGTGCGTTTCTCAATCTCAGCAATTTTAAGATGGATGGACTTCAACTCAACCAGGAGTTGAAGTTTACCCAGAGCTGAGGTTGAGAAACAAAGATGTATAACTTCAGGCAACAAAGCTAAGACAGAACAAACCAACAACTGGATAGCTCTATTTTTCTTTCAACTAAGAAAGTGACAGATTTTTATTTATTTATTGAATTTATATTGCCGCCTATTCACCCATGGCGACTCAAGGCGGCATACAGAATATAAAACCACATTTAAAACAACAAAAACTAACAAAAAGAATCAAATAAATTAATATAGTACAATATAACAAAATCACCTCCCATCCCCCCGCCCTGACGACAACAGATCACACGATTTAATGGGCTCCATCCCGCTCTGGGTTCCCCAGGCCTGCTGGCAGAACCAGGTCTTCAGCACCTTCCAGAAGAGTATTAGAGTGGGGGCCATTCTAATCTCTTGGGGAATGATGTTCCAGAGAGAGGGAGCCACCATGGAGAAGGCCTTTCTTCTGGGTCCCACCAGGTGTATCTCCTTCAGGGATGGGACCTGTAGCATTCCCTGCCTCCCCACTCTGATGGGTCAGGTAGACATGACTGCCAAGAGATGGTCCCTCAGATAACCTGGTCCCAAGACATGAAGGGCTTTAAAGGTTGCAATCAGCACCTTGAATTGCACCCGGAAGCAAATTGGCAATCAATGCAGCTCTCGCAGGAGAGGTGATATATCGAGGTCTACACAAAACCATGAGGGCTGCTGCATTTTGCACCATCTGGAGTTTCCTGATGCTCTTCAAGGGCAGCCCCATGTAGAGCACATTGCAATAGTCAAGACGGGACGTGACTAGGCATGAGTGACTGTGAGTAGGGACTGTTGGTCCAGGAAAGGGCATAACTGGTGCACAAGTCACAGTTGCACAAAGGCGCTCCTGACCACGACTGCCACCTGCTCTTCGAACAGGAGTCGTGAATCCAGGAAAACCCCTAAATTATGCACAGGGTCTGTTTGGGGTAGTGCCACCCCATCCAAGACCAAAGGTGGCAATTCTCCTTGGGCCAATGAACCCCAAACCCAGAGCCACTTAGTCTTGCAAGGGTTTAGTTTCAACTCGTCACTCCCCATCCAGCCCCTAACAGCCTCTAGGCACTGCGAGAGGGAGCACACAGTATCACTTAACTCACCATAGGCCGAGACATACAGCTGAGTATCATCAGCATATTGGTGATACCTCAGTCCATGGTGACGGATGATCTCAGCCAGTGGCTTCATATAAATGTTGAACAAGACTGGAAAGAATACTGAGCCGTGGAACTCTGTAAAGCAGTGGGCGAGGGCTGGATCTCTCTGCTCCTATCAACACTGACTGAGAGCGGCTGCAGAGGAAGGAAATGAACCAAAATAGCACAAGGCCTCTCACTCCCATCCCCTGAAGCCACCCCAGGAGAATACCATGGTCGATGGTATTGAAAGCCGCCGAGAGGTCAAGTAGAGCAAGGATGGATGCACTAACCCCATCCTGCTCCTGTCAGAGATCATCCAAGAGTGTGACCAATGCCATTTCTGCCCCAAACCCAGGCTTGAATCCTGATTGGTAGGGGTTGAGATAATCTGTTTCATCCAGAAACCTCTAGAGTTGCCGCGCGATGGCCTTCTCAACAACCTTCTCCAAAAAGGGAAGATTGGAGACAGGTCAGAAATTATCCAACTGGGTAGAGTCCAGTGATGGTTTCTTAAGAAGAGGGTGGACCACAGCCTCCTTAAAGTGCTAGGGCACCGCCCCCTCCTGTAGGGAAGCATTAATCACCACCAGAGTCCACCCGCCTATCACCTCCTGGGAAGCTTTCACCAGCCAGGAGGGTCATGGCTCTAAAACATAGGTGCTTGAGCACATACTCCCTAGGATCCTGTCCACTTCCTCAGGAGCAACAGGGTTAAACTATTCCCAGATAACAGGGTGAGAATCTGCCTCAGGGGCTTCCACCAAACCTGCAATCACGTCGGTATCTAACTGGGAACACAGTCGAGTGATTTTGTCTTCCAGAAAATCTGCAAATTCCTCAGCACGTCCCTTCAGGTGTCCAGTAATATAGTTTCAAAATGCAAAAATTTTCTTCCAGCTGGCTGAAAATTTGGGAAAATGTAGTCTAATGTATTACAAGAATAGTAAATTGGGGAAGTCTGAGATATAACTTAGTAAACTAGAGATACATGAACCATAATACTAAACAGAATATTTTATACAGATAGTCCTTGACTTACAAGCACAACTGGGACCAGAAATTCTATTTATCAAGCACTCAATTTTTGATCCCATGACCATGTAAATGCTGTGATTGTTGTTAAATGCAAGGACAGATTGTGATTTTTTTTCACTGCAGTTCTAGCTTTAAATGGTGAATGCTAAATGAATGGTTGTAAGTCGATGACTACCTACAATGCTATTTTTCAAATTGCACCTTGGAGAAATTCAGTATTCTCTGGAAAATATTCAAAAGATCATTTCTACTTCTCATCACACTTATTCTAAAGACAATTTACAAACCACAATAAACTTTGGGCCTTGTTCTAGAGCAGGGAGGAAATTGTTTTCCTCCAGTTGCTGACAAAATGCTTCCTCATCCCTAGGTAATTTGGAAATTATCATTGAGGATAATATGTAACTCCACCTGTTGCTACTATGTATTCTTAATTCAGGAATGAAAATTATGGGGAAAAATGGGTTGAAATATGCCTTATAATATTTTTCTATCCTCATTTCTCTGCCACATTGCATTCTCTATCAAATATATATGTCATCCACAGCAGAATAAAGAAAAAACTGCTAGACAGCTTGAAAACTACTGAAAGACAAAACCTTGATAAAAAAAGATTGTTGCCTTTCTTTCCATTAAAGATGTTTGAGTTATATTGGTCTAATGTCACAAGATTAAATTGAATGCTTCTTTTGTAAAACTTAATTAACTAGCAATGCTGTGTTTTAACTTTCTTTTTTTTTAACTAAAATTTCCTTCACATAGGAATATTTAATCATCCTATATGAAGGAGGACTTTGGGGTTTGTTATGTAGATTGAAATCAGCTCGAGATCAGTATTCTAATAAAATTTATCTCTGGGCAAAATTATAAATGCCAGGTGCCAGTGTGCACATTAGCCAGAAATATGATCTTTCATTCTTCATCTTCTACTACTTGCCCCTCCCAACTTTCCACATCCCACAGTTTACTTTTCTGAAGCTGTCAAGTCTGGCTTTATCAGACTTATTACAATAACACTCAATGACCTTTCCCTGCTAGTTAGGAAAGTCTGAAATGGTATGAATAACCCCAAGAACTGACTGAAAAACAAAGTAGAATGGAGAAGAGGAAAAGGAATGTCCCAGAGGAGGGAAAGTTAAGCAAGTTAACCATAAAACTCTCTAAAATGCTGCCAAGAAGAAAGGAGCTTGAAATTATGGTGCACCTGCTCTATTACCTGTGGTTATTTCCAGTCTGCTCATATGTGTGTTTTGGCGGCTGTGATGTCAAGAGAAAGAGGCGTGGCAACTTTGGAGGCAGGTAGATAAAGGATTCAAACTAAACAGGATTCCCCAGTTCTGAGAGTGGAGCAACAGCGGAACCACAAGTCACCAGAGTCAGGTAAGCTTGTTTATCTCTCCCTCTCTTTTCTAACTCCTTTTGCTTCTGTTTTTCCTTTTTAAATCTGGAGTTAGGAAAGGTCAGACTGAGGATAAGGGTGGGGAGGGGGGGTTGCCGGTGAACTGAAAGACATGCTGCCTGATCGTATTATTTACTGAGGATAAAATCTACAATCTTGCCCCAGTTTTGAGTATGTGCAGATAGCATTATAGTTCAAACCTAATATCTGTAATGTAAAATTTTGAAGGCTTTTGTACCTGAATTTGTTTTAATTTTTTCTTGTGTTTTCTCACATTCCTTTCAAATCTGATTTTTCTTCTTTTTTTTTCCGGATTTTTTTTAAAAGTTGTTTTTATAAATATATACATAACCTGTATAGAGTTTTAAAGCTACTTTTGTAACTTCCTATCTCCTTAAAAAACTCTTCCTCTTCCTAATATTTATTTTCTGTTAAGATTGCAGTCTTCCTTTCCTGTTTATATTTCTGGAACAAAGATGAAAATTGAAGGAGTGGGACAAAGGAAAATGACAGGGAAACTGATTATTATTCAATAATCTCAGTTTCAGTATACTGTTAGTTTAGTTTGGAAAATTGTACTAGGACAAGAGAGAAGAAAATATGTGGATCAATATGGCAAATTATATGAACATAATTTCCAGAATTGTTATATCTGAGCCTTCTGACAATGCCTTTTAAGTATTGATAGAGCACACTCAATCAATGAATAATCATGTTAATTTGAGTACTAATTGCTATAAAAAAAACTATAGCTTTTAACTTTTTGGTGAGCTTAAAAAAACTATTGTAAGATGCCCTGAATCATGTTTAGAAGGGGAGCCTACAGATTGTAAATTAATAAATTCCCATCCCCATTCTTGTTCCAGTCTTTTAGCTCAATATTTCTCATTCTTGGCAACTTGAGGATGTGTGGATTTCCAGTTCCACAGATCCTGGGCTAAGAAGCTGAGAAACACTGCTTTAGATGTAAGGACTACAACTTCCCAAAATCTAAGCTTACTTTAAGGAAGGTTGGATAGATGGATGCCTGATTTGAAGATATAGAGCTTTTTTTATACAGTATTGTTAGATTGCAGAGTCAGAATCCTTCAGTTCACTCCCCAAAAGAGGCTCTTGTCCAAATATAGAATTCCAGGAAACATCGTTCTATTCTTCTATTGTTCCTTGTAACTGAAATTCAAAATAGTCAAATAGTATAGCTTTAACCATGAATGTGGGTGCCTGTTGCACTGACAACATATAGTATTTGGGTATATTAACAGAATTAACAGATTCTGAAACGGTAGAGTGGATTGTTTAGTACGCTCTGAGTCATAAAATGGAATCACCTGTAACTGCAATTCCAAATCAATATTTGTATTTCTGCAGATCGGGGATTTTACAAAAGAAAAAGAGTATTGTTAAACAGTGGAGTCATTCGTTACCATTCAAGTGCAAACCACTGTACTTTCAGTGTGACTTCAGGTTTCTATGTTGACATAATAAGGTGTTTCTGTCTTCAGTTTGTTGCCAGGTTCTTCACAATAATCTGGGTAATCTGGGATGCTACAGCCTTCTAGTGCTTCAAATCAAACCTCATGATATAGCGCTTTTTTTTGCCCTTTTTTATTTTATTTTTATAAAAAAATATGTGGGTTCTGATGGGAGCACAACATTGTGTGCCCTTATTCTATATCCACTCATATAAGAATCGTGGGCCATCACCATCTAAGGAAAAATTGTAAGGAGCCAGATTGTCCTTGGCGCTTTTTCAACATGCCCACTCACTCTAAATTGTTACGCTCACTCTACCTCTTCTAAAATATTCAGTTATCTAACTATTCAATAGAAAATGAAAAGAGACAGGTGTTAAGCTCAAAAACATGTGGCTCTCATACTGATTTTCCACTGGTTGATTAGAGCCCTTCTACACTGCTTCTGGACTGATGCTACCTTTCTTTTTCCTAATGCCACTGTGGGACTTCTAATGGTCTTCACATGCTGTGGTTAATTTCAGAAATTAACTGTTTCTGCTGTAGGTTCTGAAAAGACCCCATTAAAATAGAACTATGGTACAGCAATTCTTCCAAAATTATAGAATGGTGGATATAGTCATTCTTTGGCAGCAACTGCTTTTAGGCTCCTGTTTGCCAGTGTTTCCTAGCCACTCTGAAGGTTTCCATACTGTGGGTGCGGGGTCTTTATTTTGTTTTTTATTTTTGTCCTTTTTCAAATAGCAGACAGGAGAGAAAAACAAGAATGGGGGCAGTTTGCTACCTAATTGATGTTTTTAGCACTCTGTTGCCCAGCTGCAGATACACATGCTAGCTCAATGGGAAAAAGGTAAGAACACTCCTTTTTAAAGAATAGTTTTTGATATTTCATTTGTATATAATGCTTCGTCCCTTGGGATAACGTTTCACGATTTCATCAGGAAGTTTGTAATCTCTGGCAAACTCCACTTTGTTTAAAGTTTTTCTAGGTCTTTTAGGCAGTATGCTTCACATAAAACTAAATAACAATTTAAACACATTATTCAAAGTGTATAGTTGCATGCATTAAATATGCTACATAAGTTACAAAACCAATTATAATCTGAGATGGCACTGAAGAAATAAGACACTAAAGCCCAGAAATAAAAGTCCAAGCACAGTTGATGTGGGACTTCCTAGTGGAAGTGTCTCCATTGGAATCATCTGGTTCACCATTAAATAGACTGGAACATTTTTATTTCAAGAATTATATTTACATCCTACCTTTCCTCCAGGAACTCAGGGTGGGGTAACTTGCACTCTCATCTCCATTTTCTTGTGACTGTATTCTTATGCAGCAGGTTAGGCTAAGAGAAAATGAAAAAGAGTTGCCTAAAATCATTCAGTGTCTGAAGGTGGACATGGGTCTTGATCTCTCCCTCAGTCCTGGCATACATGACCCATATTGACTGTGTGCCATGTTTCCCTAAATTATCCAGCAACTTCAGGAAGAAAAAGCTGTCCTGTTAGCAATATTAACAATAACAATAAAATTCGCCCCCCATCCTACTAGACATTTGTACCTAAGACTACAGTATAAATAGAGAAAAGCCATGTTGTCTTATGTTCTAGGCATTCAGTGGTTTAGGCTAGCCCTCTAGATAGGTAGGGAAGTAGACAGGTAGGTATCCACCATTTTCTAATCTTCAAAGCCATAAAGCATCCATTTATTTCTTTCAGCCAAAAAGTGTATAGTCTTTCAGAAAATATTTTGGTTTTGTTTTCTCTAAACAGGTCAGTTTTGCCATTTCTGACATTTTCTCAATCCATTCACGTACTGTGGGAATTTCATTAATTATTTTTACATCATTGTGAATATAATAATGTTGCTGCTACCATAGACAAAATCAATATAATATGAGTCTTTTCTAATTCATTGTCCATAAGTCCAAGTATAACCAATTTCAATTTCTTTGCAATATTAAACTTTAAAATCCTTTACATCATTGTGGGAATTTATATCAAAAATTTCTCAGCTTTCTCACAAATCCATTATGCATGATAAAAAGTACCCTCATGCTTTTCACATTTCCAACACTGGTTTGAAATACCTTTGCACAACTTTTGTAAGTTCTCTGTTGTCATATACCAACAACACATCATTTTATTAAAAAGTTCACATTTTCTCCAAATGTCCATCCAACTATGCAAATGAAAACTATGTCCTTCTGCAATCATTTACTTTCTCAACTTCATCTGAGTCCTGGTTTTTTTTTCCCCAGTGGGAAGAGAATTAAGCGGCTCAGGGGACTTCTAGTATAATCTTTGACTTAATGGTGGTGCTGCCAGCTCCAATCTAGGGGCTGCCAGTTGGCCATTGGCCAATGTTAGAAGGACATGACTTGTTGGCCTTGGAGAGGAACAGAATGTTCTGTTAATAAAAATCCAGGTAGAACCCAATTCTTGCCATCAAGTTTAATTAGTGAAGACAGAGCACAGAGCAGGGTGACTTGTAGTGTTTGAGGGCTGCCTGACAAAGGGATCCCTTCTTTGTGAAACTTTCCTGAGTAGACGACCTCTGCCATGGCCTTGTAAGCTGTCTGTCATTTCTGAAGCCATGATAGAGCAGGGTTAAACTTTAAACATATTAACTGGATCCTTAACTTGGAAGAATATCTGGATTCCTCAGCAGAGTTAAAAAGAACAGCATATGCCACCCCGTAAAAATATTATTAGGATTAGACCTACTGTATATAATATATGCTAATTTCCCCCAATTGTTTAAAACATTTTAAAAATAGCAATGATCAAACTTTAATTTCTAATATGGTAGAAGGGAAAATAGAATGGAGAGTGGTCATGTTAAATACAAGTACATTTAATTAATTCTAAATTGAATCAAATACAGTTTTTGTTATGTCTCACATTTGGGAATGAAGCACCCAGCATTCTATACATTCTGTTGGAAAATCTCATACACTGGTAAAAGCTCTATTCCAGTGTTTCACACAAACATTCACAGACACACACCTTCCCTCTCACTCTCACACACTCGCACTTTTTTCTCTCAAACACACAGTCATACACATACATTAGATTTATTGGAAATGTTAATAATAAGAACTAATATAAACTAAAATAGAAGAAAAGAAAAGAAAAAGGGAGAAATAAAAGAACAAGTGCAAAAAGAAAAACAAAAGAAAATGTAAAGAAATGTCTTATCTTTTTTACAGCAGTTATAAGGGAAATTATAAAATTTTCCTCTTATTCTATGGTTGCAACATAACTCTCTTCTTTCTATAATCTATCCTATCTAATCATCAAATCATAAGTTCACTTTTACTTTTTCAAAAACTCCATAAGGAGTTTCCAGTCATTAACGAATGTAGATATTGCCTTTTCTCTAATCAAATATGTCAATTTAGTCATTTCAGCATGTTTTGTCAACTTCATCAACTATTTCTTCATTGTAGGTATTGCCAAATCATTCCATCTTTATGCATACAATAATCTTGCTGCAGTTTTATATAAAAACAGTGTTCCATGATTCTTTTCTAATTGTTTATCCCACAGTACCAGGAGGAAATGTTTTAGTTTCAATTGATGTTACTCTTTAAAATCTTCTGAATCGCTATATGTGTTTGCACTCAAAATTTTCTAGCTTTTTGACAAATCTACAAAGCATTTCTTATTCACATTTTCAACATAAACTTGAAGTACCTTTATACATTCTAGATGTATTTTTGATGTCGTATACCAACAATACATTATTTTATAAAAAGATCTTTAAGATTATATTTATAAATAATATAAATTTCAATCATTTCAATCACATTTTCCTATTATTCCATTTGTATATTATAATCAAAATTTTTAGCCTATTTTATCATACACTCTAACCTGTTCTTGTTTCAAATTTCACTAAAAGTTTATCCATTTTAACTATTACATGTTCATCCTTTGTTCACAATTCCATTTAAAATTCTGTCTTACATTATTCAATATAATGAATTCTTTTGTTTAATTTATTCTTTTTACTCCAGTGTTTTTTAATCCAAGCAGCTGGAGGGGAATTCTGGGAGTTGAACTCCATCCATCTTAAAATGGCTGGGGTTGAGAATTAGTGGCCTACTCTGGAATGTAAATCTACTTTGCAGACAATACTGGTTTAAAGCAATAACAGTCTGGCTTTCCATATCTATACTGTATGTAGTGAGTAATACTGCTTTAAAAATATTTATAAATGCATTTACAGAGACAGTATTTGTTTAGGTCAACAATATTTATATCACAAAATGGATTCTGCTGTAAAATTCTGGGTCTTGATGTCTTTTTGCTTACTTGTATACAACACCGTTTTAATGCTTTAAATCGGTACTGAAGGGTTTTCTGTCTTTGTCACATTGGTAATTAATTATTTTGCTCTAGACTTTCTATGAATTTTGAATCAGATCTTAAAAGTCAGTTTTCCTTCTAATGTCACTCATTCTGACTCTGTTTCTTTGTCTCAATTTCTCTCTCTGCCAGCTTGTTCAAAATATCTGTAAAAAGGCTAGAACTTTTTGTATTCTCTCACTAAGTAGAAGCCTTGTTTTTTAATTCAGGTAATTGAGTTTGCTGCGTGACGTCACCATGGCTTTGATTTTACATCCATGTTCTCCATTAACTTTGCTTGTTGCGGGTTGAGAAGCATACGAATGACTATCATATGATTGTCACTGAGAAGCTGTGATGGCTGTAAATACAAGCCAATTGCAAAGCATTTGAATGGTGATTATGGGTCCTTCCAATAGTCATAAATGCAAGGCTTAGTAGCGAACCTTTTTTTTTAAAATACATTCAAGTTTGGTCACTAAACAAGGCAGTCAACAAGGAAGGACAAATTGCATAGATGAAGAAGTGAAAGTGAGAATACTGGAAACAGGAACGTTGTTTTCTGTTAGACATAAATCTTTGCTTATAGTAGGTTTATGGATAGCCTACTAAATTTATTCTAAAAGATATCATTTTTTTGGCAACAATAGTCTAGTGGCACCTTAAGTTTTTAAAAAAATTATCCATAAAGCATCACGTGTCTGGAGTGTCATGGAAGGAGAAAAGGAAAATTGCAAATGGCAAAAGGAAAGTTCAAAAACAGAATTACACATAAATGTGGCTATTGCTAAAATGGAAACTAAGTACAAGAAAGACTTCTGAGTTGGTTAACATGTATAATATGATTTAAAAATATGCAAGTGGATATTAAAGGCTGTGGAAGGACAACATTGCCCTTTCAGACTTCAAAGCCTGAAATTTGCCCATTTTTTAAGACAGTGATGAGGAATCATCAGCTACTGTGCTTTCTATTTGCACTGTAAGCTTTTTACCAAGGCTCCGAACTGTTTTCTACATTTATATTATTTAATAAATAAATGCAATTTTATTATTATCCTCTATACTTTCTACACTGTCAAAAACCTTTGTAATTTTGAAATATCAGATTGGTCCTCTAAATTTTGGTGTTCAAAATTAACACTTTGGAGATGAGGTTGCTTATTATGCTTATTATGCTAGGGAAGTAACATAAGCAGCCTTATCAGCAAACCAGATCCTTGTCCTTTTAGTTAGTTTATAATCTAGTTACACAATCCATGAAAAAATTGTAAAGCTTGATTTCTCTACCTTCCATGCCCCACCCAAGCCATTAATTTCTCTGCCATGTCGGATACCTAGGGGCTATATCTCTAGTCCAAATTAAAATAGTGAATAACAATAATTTTATAGCAATATAGCAATAGTATAAAAAGACCTAATAATAGAAATGAGGGTTAAAAACAGTCCATGTCATGTGTTTTAAAGTCTAAATACTACATTAAAGTGTCAGATCATTTTGGCCTGAAAAAAAATGGAAGGATAGAGCAATATAGATTTCAAGGGCAGCTTATTCTACAGGGAAGTAGCTGCTATTGAGAAGACCTGATTTGGGAGCATCTCTCTTTGATCTCTCAAGGAGGGAGACATCATGGATTGAACAAGACTGCTAGATTCCCTCTGAACAAGATTATTCCCATGGGTAGTCTAGATCCAAGTCATATTGAGTTCCTATATTATGGGTAATTACAAACACATTGAACTGTAGCAGAAACAAATTGGCTATCTATGATATTGATGTAGTATCATTGTAGTGGCTACCTCTATCATAGCTTGCAATCCCTACTTTTTATTTCACTTCAGAATGTACGGGCACTGCATATGATTGTTCCAAATAATTTTTAGTTTTACTTAAGCTTGAGTATTATAAAGGATCTGGACAAATGTCTTTAGACCTTGAGGCAGGTGATCTGAAAGAGTAACATAATAAATGAATGATTAATCATTAGAATCAATTATCAACTTAATTTTTCAAGCTAAAATTTTAAATAGCTACCTCCTGCAGGCTTTTTAACACATTCCACATCTGGAATGTTCCTGTGGATACGGATATAATATGTCTGATCCACAGCATCAGATGCATATTCTTGTATGTTAGTGGCCTTTTTAATTACTGTGTTCTGAATATACATTTGTTCTTAGACAAAAGAATGTGAACAGGGCCTCTTTTTCTTGTAAAATGTGGGAAACCTTGGACCAGTAGTATCTTTCAGCTCAATATATTCACAGGTTTGTCTAGGAAGCACAGTGCTATATACTAAGCAAAAAGGGTTTTTTTTAGATGTAATGTTATTTAGATTACAGGTAGCTTTGTGTTGATAGGATTAATTTATGGAAGTCCCTTTGGAAATGAAATCAACTGGAAAAAAACCTAGAATACCTCTTTGAAAATATAATGATCAAAAATGAGATGAAAACTGTATGTGAAATTTTTCTAGTTTCTCCAGGGGGAGGGGGGGAAACCTTTATGAAAAAAATTATCTCTCAGAAGTCTGGCAAAACAGAATTTTGGGGAAATTTGATTCAGAGATCACTTGATTTGTGGGGAGGGGAATCACTCTGTTACTGAATGTTTAGTAATGTATAAATTGTCCCCATTGAGTTTAAGTACTGTGTTGAGTTACAGCATGGAAGTAAAGGAAGCGGAATTTTATATATCAGTGGTTGATGTCCACACAGGCATGAACAATACCTGCTACAAAAGAAAGTTCCAGTGTCTCTCCTATAGGTTACCTGCTAGCATATGAGATAAAGTAGCAGCCAACACTTATGTAAATAATACTGTCTCCAAAAATAGTAAAACTATCAAAAGTCAATCTTCTAAGTTGCTAACTTACCAAAAAGGGAGGCAGAATGGGAAGAAAGAATGAATCTTGCTCCCTTTCTTAGATTCATGGGGAATGACTATTCTAAATAGTTCAAGTACACTATATGCCTGACCATTGGTCATACCAACTACACCTGATGGGAGCTATTACTGTCCAATAAATCTGGAGACTGCCTGCCAGCTTGAGGAATGTAACATATTTCATGATAATGAGCAGGAGAGGGGAACCATGTGTTAAGAAGCTAGTTTCTTGGTCAAGGAGCATGGTAATGTCAATCATGCGAATTGAGTCCCTTCTTTTTTGGAGGGATAGTTCATTTTCAATAAAAATTGATGTATTAAATCTGCTATTATTTCGTAAATTTACAGTAATGCTGATTTTTTAAAAACAAGCAAAAATTACTGAGAAGTGAGAATTTGCTGTCCAATATTTATTGCATGATTTATTGCATGATTATACTAATCAAATATAGACCAGGGATTACCCAACTTTTGTATATAGTATCCTAAGCAAAAAGACAAATTGGCAGCATGGAAGTCCTTGCTCAAAAGAACAAGGCTTAAAGTAAAAAAGCTGTAATAGACAAGAGCCAAGTAATGAGGTGTGAATGTTGGATGAAGCTACATTAGATGTATGTAGGACGATATCTACTGAGAAAATGAAAGTCACATCTAAGAAATAGAAAAAAAGGGTGCTGAAGCCAGCCGTTTTTTTCTTTCTTTCTCTCCAGCATGTTTTACCCTACATGATGATTATGCTGTGATTGCACTCTCTATCTAATCACTAGAACTTTGATCGTCTTTACTCTCTCTATTTCCTGCCCTCTGTGGGCTTACTTTAAGCCTCTTGTGATATAATTTTCTTTTGGGATAGGTGAAAGGGCAACTAATGTGCTGGGCTCAGCTTTGCTGCCAAGTTCAGATCCAATCATCAGGATCCTCATGAAATTACTTACTCTCAGACGTCAGTGGCTAATGACTTGCGTGCAGTTTTTTTATACAGTGTGTTGGCAAGAACCAATGTGCTTTGCTGGCAAATATGAAGGGGTAGGAAAATTCTTTGTGGGAATTACAGTTAAGTGTGCTGAAAAAAGCTTTATAAACTCTACTATCCTCCTAATGTTTCCCAGTATCCCACAAACAGGAACCATAATTAAATTAATTTTAGCACATATCGTATATCAATATTTTTGTCAGAGTAATATATATTAGCATGCAAATGCATAGTTTTGCAGAAATGCATATCTTGTCAAGCTTTCTATTTGATGTAGAATATTTTGATGATGAATAATTTAGTAGGTTGGCTTATGCATCACAAGTGCAACAAGCTAAAAATAGTTCTGCCAAAATCCACGAGTGTTTTTCTAGAGTTGAGCACCATTTCACTATCAAAATGTTTCCCATTTTTGTCATCTCCTCCTCCTCTTCCAAGAGGTTTTTCCATGATGGGAATCTGGTATCTGGTTTTTATAGTGGCCAGCCCAAAAAATAAATAAATGAGTGCCATTATTATTCAGAAATTCACTTTTAGAGTCATACCATTTTCGATTTTTCCACCATTAAAAATCTAGCTGATCACTAACATCATCAGGGTAGGTCCATGTGCTGAGATTACTAGGATGTCTTTTGCATCTTGATCAAAATCTTGGTTTATTGTTGCTGTGTTATCAGTATATTCATGAAAACCAAACAGCATTCCATGGCATTATATTGGATTTAGAATCATTCCCTCTAAATGTCCTAAAATAAATTACCTTATCCTTGCTAGATGTTTTTGAATCTTTCATTAAAACCAACCATAGGTAGAAACAAGAAGTACTGGAAATGAAGAGAGAGAATGCATAAGTATCCTACTAGGAACTTCTGAGTAGACTTACATAATATTGCATTGTTACCTTGCAAAACTATGCAGAGTGTAACACTTATGCTCTGTCATATAAATTTTTTGAACTGATTTATTTTGGAGTTATCAATGCTATGCCAAGTCTACAGAATGGGATTAAAAAGGTAGACTATGAAATAGGAATATTTCAAATTTAAATCTTGTTTATGACATTTAACTCCTTATGTCCTGTTTGGCACTTCAGTCCTATTTTAATTACATAAATATTGATCTATGACTAAGCACAGTTAATGGTTTTTCCAAGTCTTGATCTGAGGTTATATGAGTCATCTACAATGTAAGACTGATGTAGAAGGAGTAAGCAGAGTAAGTCTTGCCTTGCTTCATCCTTTCTCTTCTCCTCTTCCTCCTTTTTAGAAGAGAGAGGATGAAGCAAGACAATATACTTAAGACTTCCTCTGCTTTCTTCTTCTGCACCAATCTACATTGCATATGACTCCATATCTGGCCTGGAGTTCAGCTGAAAGATCTGGAGAACAGATTTCAAAAGTCCAGTTTCTTCTGTCCGGTAATTCTATCCAGCAGATATCTCAAAATTGCCTTTGTTTAGGAATTCTGCACAAACACAAGATGGAGGAAGCTGCTCTACTTCAACACAAATATTTGGCATTTTTTCTTATTTGTGTGTTGTGGTTTCAGCTAATTATTGGGTTAAACAGTAACATTGGTTCTTATAATGTAGCCATATGCCATAAGGGTTACTAAGTCACGATGACTGGGTTTGAACAACTATTAAAAAGAAGAAGAAATTAGAGTTACTGTAATAATATACCCAGTCACTCAGTTCAGTGCAAATCTAAAATGAGAGAGGAATAGAGTCCTTCAGAAAATTATTTGAGTTGTAGGAAAGTGACTTTGAGCAAACTTCTCTACATACTTACTTTCAGGCAGAACACAATCCATTGTTTTCTTTCCCCTCTCTTTTATTCAAGCCTATAACATGTTACTTGCTTTATATTACTTGCCCCAGCTTCTGCCAACCTAGCAGTTCGAAAGCACGTAAAAAATGCAAGTGTAAAAATAGGGACCACCTTTGGTGGGAAGGTAACAGCATTCTGTGCGCCTTTGGCATTTAGTCATACCAGCCACATGACCACGGAGACGTCTTTGGCTAGCGCTGGCTCTTCGGCTTTGAAACAGAGATGAGCACGACCCTCAAGAGTTGGGAACGACTAGCACATATGTGAGAGGGGAACCTTTACCTTTATAATATGAAAACAAAACATTTGACATAAAAATTATTTAGATCCTTCAAAATACACTTAGTCAACTCTAAGTCAAATTTATAATGAAAAAAAAAATAATTTTCAGCATAAAGATATGGGGAAAATAATAGCTGTACAAATTAAAGATTTCAAGAAAAATCTATCTCTGACTCTCAAGAATTGGGAAATGTGAATACTGATGGATAGGAATCTTCTAGTTAAATCTGATACTAGTTTGCTAGGCATAGCATAAAAATTATCTATTATAACTTTTCCAGCCCATGGAAATAGAATTACGAGGTGGTGCATTCAGGAGATATCTTCCATATGTTCAGTAGAGTCCTTTTTTTTAAAATTTGAAACTGTTCTCATTGAACAGGGGCATGGATTAGATTGTTGCCTATACGGTTGGAGATTGTATAACTAGTGGAGTTAGGAGTAGCAGATGTTGAGGACAAAAAAAGAATAGGCTCAGCATCATTTTCGGGATTGAAATTGGAATACACCAAAACTGATGTAACTTCCACAGCATACTTTTTTGCTTACACAGATTTTTTTTTATGTAGTGGGAAATGAAGAGCTAAATGGCTATATGTATTTATAAATGTTGATTTCCTCCTCAGAGATATTGATATGTGTTTTTCATCTGTGTTGAAAACACACACACACACTCACACACTCACACACACACACATACACACTCTCACACACACTCACACACTCACCACACACACACACACACACACACACATACACATACATATACATATACAGAGAGGGGTGGAGGGAGAGAGAGAAAGAGAGAGAAAGAGTCTTCTAGTTATAATACTGGAATAGCCTAGCAACCTTTCATTAATATTGGATTCGAGAATGCTATGTTTACCCTATTATGTAGCCTTATTGAGTGTGCAAATTGCCTTGGATTCTCAGTTTTATTATTATTTTTATTACTGTTCATAGTCCACAGTAATCAGACATATTGCATTTGGCCACTCAGCATCTGAAGACTAAAATGTCCTAATGTTAATTAGATATTTCTTTTTTAAAAAAATATTTATAATATAAATTTAATGAGCACGAACTCTTCTCCAACCACACACCCACTTGTTCCAATATATTTGGAACAATAACTCCCAGAATTCTAAACCAACCTGCCTACTGCAGATCTGATGTAAGATCTAAACTACAACCTGTTGATCATTCCAGAATGACATTAATATTTGCTCACTTGCCTTTGGGCTCATGCCAAAAGGCCAGTACACATTTTCCCATTTCTTCCTCATTGAATTCAGTGTGAGAAATGCCCTGTGTTGTAGAAAGAAAACAAGGAAGTAAATAAAGATAACAAAGCAGTGTGAGTTCAGTTGTGAGTTTCATGCATGAGTATCTTATTCAAACTTTCAAATTCTGGACAATTTGCTTCTCTCTTTAACAGACAAATTGCCTATGTAAGTGTAAAGTTGCCCCAAAATTGCTAATTTTAATTAGCAACAGTTAATATTTGTGACCCTTTTTCTTTGCACAAAGTAGGTATTCTACTATTGATTTAAAATCTTTCTTGACTCAGCAGCCACTAAGAATTATAAGTGGCAACCAGCAGGAATCCCTAGTAATACTTTCTTGGGACACATGTTTTCTTCAATCCATCTAGGAGAAAAGGTTTTAAAGCAATATTTAAAATTGTGCTGAAAACTTTATAGGGTTTGCTAGAATGTCACTTTCATAAGATTCACTCTTCAATCTGGGGAATAGAAGATTTTGAGTGTTCAACACTTTCTGAAAGCATTTGAGATCAATAAATGGTAAGATTTGATGCAAAATTGCAAGTCAGTTCTAAAGTATAGTGTGAGTTATTAGGAAATAGTGGAGAGAGAACAGAAAAAAGGCTTGCTAAATATTATTTAGTGAATTTTTGATTGAGGTGACTTTGATTGGGTCTAGGTTTACTCAGTTAGGCTAGATTAGTTCAGTTTTGAAAAGTGTTCCCTGGATATGATTTTGTTTTACATAACATCCAGTTCATGGATTGCATAAACACTCACAGCTATTTATTTTTATAAATATCTCTCTGTGGTCCAGCTGTTCTGTGACATTCATAAATTTCATTAAACTATAATATGATGTGTTTCATTATATCCAAGAATAATGTGGATTCAATCATATCCTTAAATGTATGGTTTATGGCTTTTAATGTTATGACAGTCTACAATGAATTATGAATTGTCCCACCATCTGAAATCATGTGAGATTTTGTGTAAGATTGTAAAAAAAATGTCAGATGCGAATGATATCATGACATTTTGAATTTGTTTCATTTTTCATTATTTAGTTTTATAATGTTGTGGGCACTATTTCTGGATTATGGATATCCTGGGGCTGACAGTCACTATGATAGTGATCCCTGAATTAGATGGCATGAATGTTTCCAGTATTCTCAAGGTTGACTCAGCCTATCATCCTTCTGAGGTTGGTAAAATAAGACTCAGATTGTTGGGGCAATATGCTGACTCTGTAAGCCATTTAGAGAGGGCTGTAAAAGCACTATGAAGCGGTATATAAATGTAAGTGTTATTGATATTGATATTCTTTGTCCATGTTCTGTAATAACTTCTATATATGTTCCTAAGTGAGCAGAAGAATGCATTTAATTAAAGTGAAATGCAAAAGTCCAGCCTAGAATCCAAATGTACACACACTTTACATCAATACAGACTCACTCTACAAAAAATTGATCCTAAGGAGATTCTGTGTAATAAATGTATATATTTTATGTGCAATAACATATACTGCCTTTCCTCCAAAAACTATAAGCTTTTGTACATAGTGAATATTTTTCTGTTTATTCTCATAGTCTTTCTATGATGTGTGGGTCAATTTTAAGGATAGGAATTGCCTAAAACCATCCATTGGATTTATGATGTGAGAGAATCTGAGACTATTTTATGTTCTTGTGTGATATTATTGAGCACCATGTGCCTCCCTTTCCAAAAGCCTGTCTGGTTATTCATACAGGGGCAGTCAGAAGATGTGTAATAAATTACACCATAAAAGAATAATGATTGTGCCTTTTATTGCTTTTGCACTTTGGGACTGAAGGGTTAAATAATCC
The DNA here is from genome assembly GCA_012654045.1 of Ptyas mucosa. Taxonomy (NCBI): domain Eukaryota; kingdom Metazoa; phylum Chordata; class Lepidosauria; order Squamata; family Colubridae; genus Ptyas; species Ptyas mucosa. The sequence goes on from WNWU01013599.1 coordinate 6,693,540, forward strand.
CTTTCGGTGCCTTGCATCAGCTTTTGCTGACTTGCAGTCTTTCTCTAGTTTTAGATCTGTTTTTAAAAATAGCTGCTGCCCCAGCTCATGCTGCCAACAGGGGTACTGCTTGGGGCAACTTATCACTGCCTGAAAGAAGGTTTGAGTATTGTGCCTTGCTTGGATCTGTGCCCATCTCAACCTGCCAACTCCCTGCATGGTCTTATCTCTGCTTCTTCTCAGCAGGGGTTATGTGTTAACACTTGAACTTCTCTTCTTTGTAAACTAAGGCATGGAGTCAGTGTGGGAAAATTGCAGCAAAAAATACTCTGCTGCAACATTTCTGTGGCTCACAGTGACCTACCTGGGTCAAATTAATCAAACAACTACGTGCCAAGAGGCATGGTCTAAATGGTTTTAATCCCAAAGTGGATTATCTTAAAGTTGGGTAAATATCTGGAGGTGTGGGAATCTTAAGGGATTACTAGATACATCAAAGGATAAAGTGCCTTCAACCTAGTCGTTGCACTGATGTCTTTCAAATAGCAGGACATGGATGGAAGGGAGAATATTATAATTTAGACTGGAGAAAGAACTAAGTGCTATACCTCCCATGCTTTTCCAAAGCAGTTTTTAAGATTGCTCAAGCGCTGTTGGAGAACATTTTCACATTTCTGTCATGCAGTGTGTGCAACCTGACTAGAGACCTCTGAGAATGGAACAGCAGATTGGCTATTCCAATAAGTTGCAACTAACAAAATGTTACAAGGCATCCTTCCAAAAGGGTTTTCTTTAAAAAAAAAGCATCAGATGAGTGATTTAACAAAATAATAATTTAGTAACTAAGACATTTCCCACTAGTTAAACTGGAACAATTGTGGAATATGGTGGTGGAGGTGGAGTAGCTACATCCCAGCCTCTCTTCTTACACACACACACACACACACACACACACACACACACACAAATACATGGTTAAATATGGTATGACCTTGAGACTTGGGAGACTTGATCAGCCGTGAAAAAGGCCTCCTGAAAGGCACAGAGCCAAAGACAAAAGAAAGACAAAAGTCAAATTAAATGTGTGTGTCCCATTTCTCTGGCTGGTTGGCTTCCACTGCAGAAAGGGTCTGAATGCTTAAAAGTCTGGTCTGTCTGAACTTGGACTGTCCCTGAGGTAGTTAGTTTATAGAGTTCTTCTCTCCTTTACCTGAGAGTCTAAATCAAATTGAATGGGAGAGCATGTGTTCCAAACAGGTATCATTTCCCAGGCTACAAGGTGCAAATTGCAGTACGTGAAAGAAGTGATGAGAGCAAGCTTTAAGGAAGACAGAATTTAGCAAGATTTTGTTCTGGTTTTCATGCTGCTTGTACTTTCTTCATACCTTCCCAGAGCCTGTAGCATTTATTGTATAGAGCTGAAAAACAGTACAGGTAGTCCTTGCTTAATGACAGCCTTGTTTAGTAGCCATATGAGGTTACAATGGTGTTGAAAAAGTTACTTTATGACTGATCCTTACCCTTATGACCATTGTAATATTTTGTGGTCACATGATCATTATTTGCTTTGCATCTGGCTTCTGACAAGCTGATTCAATACAGAATTTGGCAGTAAAATCGCAAGACATGGTCACATGATATCTCACTTAATGATCGCTATGGATATACAGGGTTGTTAGTCCATGGCATTCATGTGATGTCTCACTTAACAACTGTGTTGTTCATTGAGGAAGTTGCCGATCCCAATTGTGATAGTAAAGCAGGGGCGATCTGGTATTAATCAGTTGGTAAATATCTGCCGATGGATAAAAGGCTAAATGGCTATGCAAAGCTGAAATTGAAAGTGAGACCAGACTAGATGGCTGCAAGACTTTGAAATAAGATGCTACCAAAAACAACAGTGGATGATGAATCATGTGTAGTCTACCAGCCTTTTTTTTTTTTTGCAACACCCTGAAGAATGGGTGGTTTAGAATGATACCAAGCACTAGTTCCTTGTTAAGGCAGCATTTCATCTCTTAAGGCCCCTAACTTTCTTCAATGTGTATAGTACTAGCCAAACACAACTGGCAACTGAAACCTTTATGTAAAACCGAGTGTCGCCTTAAGTTGACAGAGGTTGTGTTTTATCATGTAGAGAGTATCATATAGAAAGTAGAGATATTGACCTTGGAATGCTAAGGAGAGAGATGGAAAGCAAAAGTATTCTCTGGTAACAGAAAAAAAATATGTCCATTCAGCTAAGCTTATATGGTCCAAGGAAATGCTTTATGCATCTCCCTTACCTATTACAGTGACAACAGCTCAGGAAAATATCTTTTTTCATTTTGGATTCTGAGATTTTTATTTCAAAACCTTAGAAATGAATCTGGGCCTTTTTATGAAGAGCATCTGTTTTTCCATTGAACCAAATGCCTCTCCTACTTTCCCTTGTCGTTTAGCAAAAATGAAATAAAATTTTCAGTTCTCCCATTGCTGGTATCCTTTTGCCTTAGCACAAGGTGACTGAAGAGTATTTTCATTCCTTTTTTGGGGGTGGTGATGGTTAATTTATTGATTAAAATAATTGTGGAAACATTCTGTTATATCAGGTGCTCAACTTTTCTTGAACCAAGGCTGTCCTTGGCCTTTGAATGGCATATTGAAGGCCATATACTACGAGGTGGTAAAGATAAAAATTAAATTTATTGAGTATAGCTTAAGGTATAGCTTAGGAGTCCTGAGTGGTGCAGTGGACTAATTCACTGTTATTAAGATCAGCTGCCTGCAATTACTTCAAGTTCGAATGCCACCAGGCTCAAGGTTGACTCAGCCTTCCATCCTTTCTAAGGTAGGTAAAATGAGGACCCAGATTGTGGGGGCAATAAGATGACTTTGTATAAATATACAAAAGTATGAAGGCTATTGCTTAACGCATTGTAAGCCGCCCTGAGTCTCCGGAGAAGGGTGGCATATAAATCAATTTTTTTTAAAAAAAAAGGCAAGATGTATATTCAAATCATGAAACATAGTTAATGTCTATCCATGTGTTTAATGAATTCCCTCCACTGTTACATGAATTGCAGTTTTATATTGGGATTTGATAGGCAACTTTTAGAATCTAAAATCTTCTGTATGAAGTTCTGGGAGTCCAGAATGAGTACCTGTTATGGTAACGGTACTAATCTGTTGGGGATCTGGCAATGGCTATTCTGTGTAATCTCCTGTTTGGTGATAACATACTTCCAAATATCAGTTTAAAGAGAACAAAGTGGGAGAGGGTTTTCAAGGATCCCAGATCTATCTGGCAGGTGAGAAACAAAATATAAGGCTAAGCTAAGTCTTGGTTCATCACTATGTTCTTAGGTGAATTACAAAACTAGTACTAAAAATTAACACAATAAATAAGCCTTGCCCAATTTTTACTAAGATAAGAAAGCTCTCCCGAATGAAAAGCATTTTTGTGTTTTTCAGTAGTGAGGGATTGCTGAATGCAAAGGACACAGCTTCTTTTAGAAAACAATTATTTAACTTTTTCTTGATCTGGCCATAGACCTCCATTTTAGGCAATATTTTGGACTAGGGACAACTGTTTTAATGCTACATTTCTGCAATTTTTTTCTGAGCTATGGTAATAAAATATTGAAAAATATGAATTAGCCAGATTAATTGACCAGAGTGGTAGGAATACCAGGGCAGGTGAATTTTCCTGTTACGGGGTTGCTTAAACAAGCTGTTGTGTCCTGTTTATGTTAGAAGGTATCAAAAAATGGTAAGAGAAGTTAATATAATTAGAAATAGAAATGTATAATATGGAATTATGGGATATTTTTGTCATCCTCTGATTCATTCATTCATTTCTTTGTGTACACTTTGTAGCAGGTAAGCCCCATGCCTGTATAGCAATTTCCTCCTCTGTTTGCCAACAGCTGTCCTATCTCTCCCTTCCCCCACTGCTATCCAATTTTTACAGCTCTTTCTTCCTGCTAGCCGAAATGAGCTGTCCTTCCTTGCAAGTGTCCCAGATACCGACCCAGTTAGTTGTTACCAGGGAAGGGTTATTCAAGCATCCTTGCGTGGGAGATCATGATGCTAAACTGGTTTAACTGGAAATGAGGAGGCATAGGGACCTTGAGGTGTGTTGACTCTGTGTGTGGTGAGCAGAGGAAAGGGGGAAGGAAGGGGTTCATTCTCTATGATTTGGTCTTGATTTCTCTAAACATCTTATGTGCTGCTGCTACCATCAATCCGTTCAAATATGACTTCCATCTTTAACCTCAAACTTTAAATGGGGTTCCCATGTCTCTTCTTTCTTCTCTGGTATCTCTTACTCTTTTATTTCTCTTATTCTTTTATTTGTTTACTTATTTTACTTTCTAATTTCATACAGGGCATCCCTCTCTGTGTCTGAATATTTTAGGATGAGTCAGACAGAGAGAAAAGATTGCTGGAGGGAAAAAAACCATCCGGCAACTTCTTGAGTTGCAGGATGGGACACTGCCGCTTACTGCTAGAAAAGCATATTTGGTGTTAGGCATACAATTAAGTTTCACATAGAACTTATTTTGTTTTCTTTATTTGTGTGTTTATGTATATGTCTATAATTTATTCAAATTTACTATGACTAATTGTTTAGTTCTTAAAGTGGTCTCAATGAGACATAGATAATACAGTATTAGCAATCTCAGTGAAGTTTCAGAATCTGTGCTGGCTTTTTAGTAGGAATTAATTGTAGCTTTAGTTCACAATTCTGGCTGTTCAGAGATTTAGACAAGAATCAAATTGGTATGTCTTTATAAGATGTGAAATTTGGAAGTTTGATTTGACATAGCCCTTGGGATAGTTAAGACTGACCTGACTCAGTGTGTATATCTCCGATTTTCAGATACAGTACAGATTTTTAACAATCATGGACCAGATGTTTGTTGGGTAGAAGGTAGCAGCATTGGGGTTTGTTTTATTTATATTCCATCTTTATTATTTTTATAAATAACTCAAGGCAGTGAACATACATAATATTCTTCTCCTATTTTCCCAACAACACTTCCCTGTGAGGTGAGTTGGGCTGAGAGAAAGTGACTGGCCTGAAGTCACCCAGCCAGCTTTCATGCCTAAGATATGGGACTAGAATTCACTCTCCTGGTTTCTAGTTTGCTGTCTGAATCACTAGATCAAACTGGTTGTGAAGATAACATCTTAAATCCTTTTATAAATCTTTTTACATAGCTTGGTTCAGAACAATCATTTTCTTTATAGTACTATGTTCCTTCATCTCTATTGCTTGAGTGTTGTTTTTATTTGCTACTCATAATAATAAATTATCGTTTATAGATATTTTTGTACCTCCACCATTGTTAGCTAAAAGATTTTTTTCAGTGATAATCAGCCACACAATCAGTCAAGAATAATACAAAAAAGAATTGAATCATGTTTTCTTTCTTCTCTGTTGCAAGGACTGAGCGCCAGTACTAAAGTTGTAAATACTCTGCAAGTCACATGAATTTTTCCCCAATATGTTCCCTGTTTCAGACTGCTAGCCAATAAGGTAATTCATTTTCCTCTAGCACCAAGCTGGCACTTCTGCTGTTTATGATGATAAACTCTTTGTAAATCATGACTGCCTTTGCAATGAAAAACCTGATGATGTAGATGTACTGTTTGTATTTTATTCCCATTTTATTAATGCCTTTTAAAAATAACTTTTGTTTCTTCTGTAAAATATGTGTTAGATACAAAATATTTGCATAATTCCCAGATTTTGCAAAGTGGGTAGCATCTTCTCCTTGGAAATTATTTTGAAGTTCAAGAAAATGCACAGAGAAACATGATCGAGCTTAGTGTCAAGATTTTGTGTTTCCAGTTTCCAGTGTCTTTCTTTTCAGTTAGAAAAGTTATTTATTCAGTTATTTATTCATTTATAAATGTAAATTTGTTCAGCATTTCATTTTGAATTCTAGAGCTTTATAGAGATTATAAATTGCTACTAAAGTAGTAAGTAGTTATAATAATTGTCTGTATTAACAAAATACAGAATGTGTCCATTTTATGCCTATACTTTTCCTCAAATACAACATCTCTGAGGAGGGACGAGAATTTCAATTGAGGAAATCGTATTAAAATGATGAAAAACTAAAAATAATGACTGGAGATTGTCCAGTGCTAAAAATGAAACAAAATCATGCAAATTGGTAGGAAGAAATGTAAAGATCCTCAAATCCAACACTTTGTTCTATGTACAACTCATAGCGCTGATTGCAGCTAATACTACTAGCAGCATAGCTGGGTTCTTACAGCACATACTGTAAATTGGATGAGCTGAAAAAAACCTAAGCAGCTCAGACATAGTGAGTAGTTGGATGACAAACCACCAGGAAATCCAAATGGTAGGTTAGAAGAAGTAAAACAAAAAACAAAAAAAACCAATTTTAAGAAGGAGTGGCAAACCACTTCCGTATTTTTGCAAAAAACAAAACAAAACACAAATCCTACATGAGATATGCCTGTAGTTAGTACACGTTGAACTAACACAAAGTTGTCATGTCATGTGAAAAGAACTACCAGAATCTACATAAACAAGTGCTGGGAATACTAGCTTTTTCAGTGGTTGCATTTGTGGTTTATAAAGTGTGGTAGATGTTTTTCTAATCGTAACAAGTAAATTAGAATAAGTAACACCCATTATGACTGATCAGACATCTACTGTTGAGTCCAGAGATAGACTGGCTTATTTTCCCCTGAACCCCCACAAGTCTCCAGGGAAAAAAGGAGTCTGGAAGACAGCGTGCAGGTACGTGAAGGCTGAGACATGCTTGAGCCGGTACAAAGGGTGTGGTATGAGATCTGAATCACCATCTCACATTCTGACTCACTGGTTTCTTTTGATGGAAGGGAAACAGATCAGATAATAGTGTAGACCTGGTTTCTACTTCCTTCCCTAACTCCCCAGCCCTTCCCCCACAAAAAAAAAATGACAGGGAGTGTAATTGGTCAATGTCAGATCAGTAATAAACGAAGCAAGGTTTTTAGATACATGTTTTTTGCGGTATTCATCACGGCTGACGGTGGATGACTTCTCTTATAAAGATGCAGGTATGCAATTTTGATAAGCAGGGTCAAACCGGCATCGTGAGTTGATGATTCATACCTAGTGACTGGTCTGGTCCCGCTGGAATTGAATATGAGGCAATATTGGCGCCTGTAAGAAAAAAAAAAGTAGTGATGATAATAATAGCTGCCTTTCGTAGAAAACAAGTGCCAGAGAGTTTGGAGAAAAATGTTGGTTGTCTGCTACTCAGGTCTTGAATTAGGGCAGGCTTGCCTGCAAGCTAAAAGCAATTTCTCTTCTCCCGTCATTGTGACTCCAGTGCTCTGATATCCACACAGTTACAATGCAAAGGTGCAGAATATAATTTGCAAAATTTTAACTAGTTTAGTCCCAACCAACTAGAATATTCTCTCCTATGTCTCATTATCTTCTTAAAGTACCATCTAGAAGGATACTTCCTGTACCAGTTTTACAAAGCATGATAGAAGGAATTCTTGGGGTGCCTTCATGGTTATGTGCAACCATGGTTATAGCATCTTCAAACACCTTTTTGAAAGTCCTATAACATTTCCTACTCAGGCCTAGCCTTTGCTGCTAAGTCTAGGAACAACAAAACCTATTCAATTAATTTCAGCCATTACACCTTGCTGTTTACTTACAACATGCACCCATACCCATTTACACAAATATACTGATAATTATGTTTGCTTATGTTTTGGTGATATGCAAGTTTGGACTTTTTAATCAGCTAAACCTTTAATAAGTGGCAGAGTACAAATATAAACACAGAAGCTGTGCTCACAGAGAACACTGAAACCTAATTCCAATTTAACAAAAACTGTTGCTGTGTTCATGTAACATGTTATACCTAACCAAATAATGCCTATTATGACTTATCAAGTTACATTTAGTCCTCATACTAAGGCTGACTTCCCACAATATGATGAATTACAAATGATCCAATGCCATTTTAGTGTATCCTAACATGATGTGTAAATCCAGCCATGACACAATATGAACAGAGGTCATACAAATGGTAAACGTTGATCACCTGCCCCCAATTCTGCAATCCCACAGATTTACTATATTTTTAAGCAGTAAAATCAGGGCAGAGGATTTAGCATTCTTTCGATGCTTCTTCATTTGCCTGCATAATTTGCAAAAACAAAGGAGGGAGGGAGTTTATTCAGCTAATCCAGAGCACACATTTAATTATTGAAACTCTTTTCCTTTCCTTGTAAAGGCAGGGGGGAGGGGAGTGACAAATTTTGTTCTCTCCCTTTGCTGTTCTATAGCCCTACTTCCTCGAAAGTTTTTTAAACCAATGCATGTTTAATTGGGACAATCCCAGTTAAACTAGGGCATATGGTAATCTGTTCTCACCCACATCTTCTTTTCAGACAAATGATGTACTTCTTGCAGCTTTTACATCTTTCACATTTAGAGAAGAATTCATATGCCACCATTTTTCTCAGGAATTCTCTGCATTGTGCATAGAAACCAACTAAGAACATGCTATTTGGGATATATTATTCCTGCAGAGTGAGAAACTATAAAGTCCTAATCTGCGAACCTGATCCTGTTTTCAGGACATTTTCTTAAAGTGCAAAGTGAAGTGCTTCGAGCTGAGAGTTGAATTCCAGTAATTGTACTATCCAAAACTAAAATGTGCTTAAGTTTAATTTATGCAGTGGGACCAATTTAACCACTGAGTTACCTTTAGTTCATTATTCATATTTATTTGTTCATGGTTGCATTGTTGACCTAGTTTCCTAATATGCCTGTGCTACTTCAAAGTAGAGACTAGGGGGCGGGGAGAAGATATAATATGATTAAATGCTTTGTAGACTCCTCCAGATTTTCACCAACATGCTTATTTCTGTTGTTGAATTTAGAGCTGCTTGGTCACGTGATCTCTCACACCCATGGAATCTGAAGTGGTATAGTCCAGGATGTGCTATTGTTTTGTTTTGGAGGAGGCTGAGGCCTTTTCTTAATCAGAGAGCCTCTGATTGTTTAGGCTCCATTTGGGAGAATGAAGAAATCTACAGATTTTATCTTTGTCCCTTTCACACTTCTTTTTGTCAGACAGGCTTATAAATAACCAACATATATGCTCTGGTGACAAAAAAAGTGTGCCCATGCAATCTGTGTCGGGAATTTTTTATAAGGGGAATAAATTTTAAGAATGCCTTTCAAAAGCTCAAAAATAACTTAAACTGATTTTTGAGGGCAGATGTATCTGTACAGAATTGTTGCATAAAGTAGTAGGTTTTGTGGTTTTACCAATGAAGCTCTTGGTAATTTCGGATTCTGCAAACCTACTGGTCAAGAACCTATTTATTTATTTATTCGTTCATTATATTTCTCCTTTTTAATTTTTAAAAACAACTTGCGGTGAACACATCTAATCCTTTTTCCTCCTCCTATTTTCTCCATAACAACAATCTTGTAAGGTAGGTTATGCTGAGAGAGAGTAGGAACCCAAGGTCACCCACTGGTTTTCATGACTAAAGCAGGACCTGAATACAGATAGGCTGCTATTTGTAGTTTTTCTGCTGAGAGGGCAAATGTGAAAAGTCGTTGACTAGAGGCTGACAAAATATCAATTCTTAGGAGAGTTTCCCATGAACGGACAAGATTTCAATGTCCCCACAATTCTCTGCTGCTCTTTGTGAATGGCAAGAGTGGTTCAGGTTAAGCAAGATTCCGTATGGCTGGCCAAATTTTCTTGTATCATCTTGAAGCCGAATTGTGGTAATTTACAACAAAGACTTTTGTGGAGTACTTTATCAAAATATACCCAGCCACTTTGTCACTCTCATGAGAACATTAGAGCAACAAACATAGTTTCACCATGAAGCACACAAGTGGTTGGCACAATACAACAAAGGGCGTGTGAAATTAGACTTTCTGATAACTTCCGTGCCACCTAAACTGCTTTTTGAACTCTGTCATCATTGCTTCTCTGACCCAAAGAAGAACTCCTGAGTCACCTTTACCTGATTCTAATAATGAAGTCATGGGTAAATGAGGAAATGAACATTAGGGGAGCTAGATTTTTTTAAAAAATTTGCTGAGTAGTAAAAACATATGTACATCTGAATCAAAATGGATAAATAGAAATGTGACTATGAACTAGACATTTTCCCATTGACCTATCTGTTGTATTTGGGGAGGAAATACCTGCAAAGAGTCTGATACTGAAATATGTTTATCTCACATGAAGCCTTATGCAAACTGGCACAAGGTTCTAAGGTTAGTAGTGCTTGGATCCACTTAGATTTATAGCCATATTGACCTCATGTGACTGAATGTCACTGATTTCTTTTGACACAGATGATGTCCACAGTATATGTTCCTTTATTTTTTTTTCAATTCAATTTTGTATATTTTCCATTTCCCAGACAGTTTTTATCTGAATGATGTTTATAATTCTACACAGTTTTATCCAGGCGTACATACTAATAAACTCAGTCATACATCTTCCTAATAGATCTGTTGCCTAATCTATTAGATTTAATGGTTTTAAAGCCTTTTCTTTGGCATTTCAGAAAAGCATAGCAGATTTGATAAAGTACCTACAAAAACTATAATAAATATCACCTGAGAAATTTGGAAGAAAACTATATTTCTGCACTTTTCCTGTATATCAAAGGGGCTGGAAACATCTTCTAAAAATTAAATTCTGGGAAAGAATATTGTATATTACGGGGTAGTTTTTTTGTCCCCAATCCCAGCCTGGTTTATCTTTCAGAAGTATAGATTTTAGTTCTCATTATTGACAACAGTAACCATGGTAGCTGGAGATTTTGGGTATTGAAGATCATACATCTGGAAAGGAATCAGGCTGGGTGAGGCTATTATATAATTTCATATTTTGGTTCTTCCAATGTATCTGTTTTCTTTTCAGAAATATGCTATAATTTGGACCTTGGTATTAATTCATACAGCAGCACTGGCATTATAATTTGCTTGAATGGACTGGGCAGAGTTTATTTTAGGAGGAGAGAGAGGTTACCTAAGCCTGATTTTATACTCTTACTGAATCTTCTGTCAATTCATTGTTGCATATGTGATCCTCTTATACCACTCTCCCATATTACAATAATCATTAAGTTTATATTAATGCATATACTGGATATTATATTTTTCAATGAAGTACAAGCAAAAAAGCCAGAGCCAGATGGCAGCAACAGCTTATATTTGGGAAAACTGCATATAAATCAGATTATATTTGGAGATTTGTGTAAAAATGCCAGTTTGGTGTAGTGTTAAGCTGTTGGCCTAGAAACTAGGAAACTGAGACTACTAGCCCTGCCTTAAGCGTGTAAACTGGCTGGGTGATCTTGGGTGACTCACTCACTCACTCTCAAGCCAACCCATCTCACAGGGTTGTTCTTGTGGGGAAAATAGCGAAAAGATGTATTATGTACATTGGCCACTTTTAAGTTTCTTATAAATAAGGTTGGGTTAAATCACATCAAAATAAATAAAAATATTGCTGTGTTTCAACATAGTATACATTGGGAAAGCTGCATACAAAAAACAAAACAAAAACAAAACCCAAGTAGTGGGAATAGCCACATAGACTGTCCTGCAACTCATATAAAACACTATATTCTGGGTACTGCGGAAATAAATGTTCAGAAATTGAAAGATAACTGAAGTTAAATAAAACAGAGAAATTAAATGTCTATGTGTCACATGTTGTACTAAGCCGTAATGTGGGTTGCTTTGTTTTGGCACAATGTGATGAGTTTATAACTTAATATAACCATATGTTTCATTATTCAAGAAACCATGCTTAAAACAAATCTTGTTTGTTTTAATGCAAATTTGTTTTGCATACTGCCATCTTATACTCATTATTCACAAGAATGAATTGAGGCTTCTATTCTCCTTTGGGACTTGAATCAACTGTACAATTATCTATGTGCCTTCTGTATGGTTTACCTCATCATTATAATATTTGAGTTTAAGGGAACCCATTGACAATACTCATATCCAGATATTCTATAGTTGATATTGTTCTGTGAAGTTAGAAGAGAGAATGAGATGGATGTCAGGGTTCCAACCAATGCCCTAATATTGTCACTTAAAACAATGGTAACTCGAGAGCAAACCAGGGATGTTTTGCGAGTTGACATTGGATTCATTTGGTTACCTGTATGCTATTTTTCCTTGTCAACCAGATCACTGACTAATTGCCTTGGTGAGATTGCTGGGTTATAACTCCATTTATTATGCTCCTGCAGTGCTACCAAAATTAGCTCAGGGAAGATAATTTCCCTTGGAACTTTACCAAAGACAGTAACAATGCATTTTTCAGCAGCACAAATAATGTTTTTAATTGTGTATGTCGCTTTGAGAACTTGAAGGTGATTCATACGTTTTACAAATAAGCAACTTTTGAGCTGCGTTTTACTGTCTAATTCAGGGGTGTTAAACTCAATTTCATTCAGGGCTGCATCAGGGTTGTGTTTGACCTTGGGGGGCCAGGATGGGTGTGGCCAACTCGATGTCACTCGTGTTGGGGGAGCCTGTGGTGGCCTGAGCTCTCTGCCAGCGAAAATGGGCTCCCGAGCTCCATTTTTGGCTGTGAAGGCCTCCTGCAACCCTTTGCCAGCGAAAATGGAGCTCAGAATCTAAGCACCCCCTGGGCCGGATCCAGCCCCCAGGCCTTGAGTTTGACACCCCTGGTCTAATTTAAGCTAGAATGGGATAATTGTAATAATATTGGGGGGGGATGTGTTTCCTTGTTTCATTAACCATCACCATTAACCATTTTACTAACCATGCACATCTTTTTGCCCTTTGAATATGAAGTGTTACACAACTTTAGTGTGCACATATTTAACTACATGATACTGTCATTTCCCCAAAACAGCAACTTTTAATGTAAAAAAAAGAAAGAAAGAAAATGAAATTGATAATGTTTTGAAGAATTGCTTTAAAAACAGCTTGCATTTACAGTACTTCTCAGAATCTTGTTCTATCTGGATATTTGCATCATCTTATTTTGGAAGAGTTAGTCAAATTGTTATTTGTTACAGATAATGACATGGATCGTGGAACTCCCAAAAAAACCCTTAGCGGGATGTTGGGCAACTCTTATGAGGGTGACCTGCCATCTAATCATACTGGAACCCTTTGCAATGATGAGCAGAGCAACTTTCTGACCCACACTGATGTGGTCAAGCGTTCTCAACCTCTGTTCATCGAAGCAAATAGGTATGTTACAATGGAGCAAATCATTGTGATACCACAAAAGGTTTGTTTTTGTAGAGATAGAAATCAGTGGTGAGAAAATTTAGTCTGACCTTTCAGCTTTCTCTGGAATCAATATCAGTGCCAGAAATAACTATTCATAAAAAATTATTTCCGAATTTGAGCGGAGTATAAGATACACCAAGCTTATTAGTGAATAATGCAATGACTCTGCCTTGTATTTTCCACATAATTGAAAAATAGGAAAAATTATGGGAAGTCTTGAAATCTGCTTTCTATATTTTGAATTAATTATTTTGCAACTTATGTTTGTATCTCATCTAGAAATAGGGAAAAAATGAGATGTGGCTCATATGCTGATAGCTTCTTCTGTTTTAGAAGAACAAATGAAATAGATTATTAGTTTTATCTATGGTTTATTAAACTTATCACTTTATGATCAAAATGAAATATTAGAACCAAAATTGATAGATAGCGTGAAAATTTTTCGTTTGACATGATAGATAACTTTTTTCTGTGAGAGTGACATTAACTTTTGGATAATCTGCTGAGTCTGCATGCCAGTGATCTTTTGCACAGCAGCACTGGGGATTCGTCGGAAACACGAGTCTACTCAACCAGAGTTATATGATATAACAAACATGGCAAACCCTTTGCACTACTTATTCCTTTCCCTTTTAGTATTAAACTGACAAAGGACCACAGTTTATGTAATTTTAGTATAGTTAGACCATGTATAATTGACAGATTGGATTTTATCATAGATTCTAGATGTTATTTATTATTTTATATTAGAATTTTTAATTGTATATTTATTGGGTGTTTTTATTTGTTCTGATCTCTGGTCTATGACTGTAATAAATTAAATTGAGTTGACCATTTGGGTCAAAACAAAAACATGGTTGGAATCAGCCGTTCTGCTACTTCTTAGGACATGCTTTCTTGTACATTCTTGATCTAAAGTTACTTGATTTCATTTTAATTCTGAAACTGAGAATCAGTTAATTTTGAACTGCAGTGCTAGACCATTTGCCATGCCATGTAGAACATTTTGAATTCCTTGGTAACTGCTCAGATAAATCTGCACACCTGCAAATCTCTTGTGGTGCCTCAAGATACTTTGGTAGATGTGCAAACTTTCATACTCAGTAATGGCCATGCATACAGATTACAAACCTGAAGTAACACAGAAGGATTGGGGAAGAAAAAGCCAAAAGAATTAAATATTTGCTTTCTTGTCTGCTCACAGTACTAGTGACACACAAAAATGGATATAGCAAGTTTGCCGAGTCTACTGACTGTTGAATGAGCTCTTTGTGAACAAGTACAGAGTGATCTAAAGTCTGGGCAATAAATGTTGAATGTGATCTATTGATCTGAAATACTTAATTATATGCAAGAGATGAGTTCAGACTTCTGGTAGGAATTATTTGACTCTTCTCTGCAGCTTGCTACTTGTGAGATAAAAAAATAGAGGGTATCGGGGGGAAAAAATAAGAGATTTCCAGGAGATAATGAGTGTCTTATCGACATTTGGTTCTGGCTATAGAATAGCAGGCTTGGAAAGGACCTTGGAGGTCTTATGTAGTCCACCCTTCTGCTCAAGCAGGAAACCCTAGACAGTTTCAGACAAAAGATTGTCCAATCTCTTCTTCAAAACCTCCAGTGCTGTACAGAACCCTCAACTGTATCCACCATGTTTCTATGAGGAACAGTTGATTTTGTATTATGGGGCTAGACCACATGCCATATCATGAAGGGCACTTTGACTTCCTGGTAACTGCTTAAATAAATATGTATACCTACATCTTGCCTCTTATGATGCCTGAGATACTTTGGTAGATGTGCAAACATCTGTGTTTCAATAATAGCCATGCTATGCATATAAATAACACGATTAGCAGATTAACTCTGACAGAATACAAATTTAGTTAGAAAAAAAGCTAACAACAACAACAATAATAATGACTAACCCAGATGCCCTATTAGTAGCTAATCCATTTATAACAATCTTTCCATTCTTTTCCTTTAGAAAAATGAAGGAGGAAAAGACTTTATCTTTGCCTTCTATCCCAAACCCGTTTCCGGAACTCTGTAGTCCCTCAAACTCACCTATCCTCACCAGCTCCACACTGGGGCCAGGATCACAGCATGAAGGTGGCTCTCATGTAAGTGTATCTATTTGCATTTGGGAAAGAGGAAGATGGCCCAGGGCTATACCAGTTTCTCCTTGCTGGTCCAGCTAGGTGGCATTACCTATTTGACTTGACTAATCTGGGAAAAACTAAGGGTCCTAGATAATCCCAGGATAAAGTCTAAACCAGGGGTTCCCAAATTTGGCAGCTTTAAGACTTGT